>BGPR01020271.1:0-28076 GCA_013235015.1 Araneus ventricosus
GAATTCTATTTCAAAGAATTGGGAGCTAAAAATCTGAATATATAGAATACCCAGAATGCTGAATGTGTGTGGTAATACCGAGAAATCAAGGTTGAGGAAGAGCACTTGAGATCGACCGCATCTAAAGTTTTCTCAGAAGGGTAGAACACAGCACAGCAATAGAAAAGGAGAAATCTTTAAACAATTTTTTAAAAACAATTGTTTTCATTTTCTGTGTGTTGTTCTGATTTCAAGCAAGATTTTTCTGCAAGTAACCTCCTCTCTTTTAACGTTTTCCGTCTTCAAATCATATGTATAGAGCTGATGGCAACATGGGTGTTTATTAAAATCCGCTGGTTTACCGCTTAAATGGAAAAGGCAGTAAGTGCACATTGCCATTTTTACTGCTGTGAACGACATATTGGGAAAAATAGAAATGTGAGATTGAAATATCACTGTTATTTATTAATTAGAAAAAATATATTGCTTCAAAATCCATCAAACTATCAAATGTCTGATTATTATTATTTTTTTTGGTACACACTCCATCTCGATATTTTTTATTTATTATTTCGCCACATTTGGCAGAAAATAAAGTTTGAATGCTCTTATTTCCATAAAATCAGTTTATGAAAGCTTTCGAGACTAATTTTATCTGATGAGATAGAAGTAGGGTTCTATGATACAAATGGAGAGCAAATAACCAAGTATTTCAACAACAAATCGTGCAGTTCACAGTTTTACCTATTATTAAACTTTATTTTTTTTTATTATTCTTTTGAGCCATTTTTTTTATTTATTCATTTATTGAATACCACTTAATATGAAATGAAAGAAATGAAAATGTCTTATTAACAAGTTATAGCTTATCAAATTTTTTCTAATAGTCAGAATTTGACAGTGAATGATACTAGTACAAATATTTTTTTCGAATTCTTTTAGTTACGTATATATTAAAACAAATGTAACAGTAAATTTATTAAAAATATGTCTATATGCTTTTCAAACATCCAAAGTGAAAATAAAATTTTTATTTAAATTCTTCAATAAAACTTTTAAAATTATTGTAGCTATTAAAGAAATTATTTTAACAAAGATTTAAAAACATGTCAGTAGAAAACGCGATAAACAATAGAGGTTCTAGAGTAAAGGAAAATATAAATGCAAGTTATATATATACCAAACGCGTTAAATTAACTCAAATACATTGAATGTAATATTGTGATGCTAACTCTAGAGAACAGAAATAAAAGATTATTTTACAACGATAACTTGGAGTGCATGGAAATTTAGTATATTTCTTTGAAACATGTAAATATGAAAAATGCCGTTAATATAATTCTGCAATGAGCTTAAGATACTTATATATCGTAAATTAATGACAAAATTTAATAATGTTGAAAATAGTACTAACGCAAATTCCAAAAACTAAAAGAGGACGTGTTAATATAACTGAATGCAATACTGATACAAAATACTTTGTGAAATTAGCAGTTAATGCAATATTGTATAATCAGACTTCTGATGAATGGCAAACTAATGAAACTAGTATCATAATTGATTGTACAAGGCAATGAAGTTGTACACTTTGACTCTAAATAAGCAAATATAAATAATATAAAAATATGGTACATGAAGACACTATTACTGCAATCAGTGGCGAATCCAGGGGGGGCTATCGGGCTACAGCCCCCCTCCAGAGCCAAGCCAGAATTCTTGATTTTATTTAAAATCATTGCAAATGTTTTTTTCTTAATTTCCCTCTTTACAAAAATGATAAAAACGTTTCAACGTTGCTTTCTGCCTATACAGGCTCTAAAATTTTCCTACTTTTGTAGTCATGCCACTTGTATTTGTAGTTTTGACGCGGTCGAAGACATTTTTTGGCTAATTATTTCATTGTAATTTTTATTAAATTATCGAAAGTATTGTATTGTACTTTATGATTCTTATTGTCAGGTGAGTAAAGTCTGTAAAGTTAAATAGTTTTGGTTTACTTTAGCCTTGAGGTTTGATATTCGTTACGACGTTACAAAATTTTTATGCCCTCCGCGCCCCCCCCCAGACCCGAATCGTAGATTCGCCACTGACTGCAATGATTATTTTAGATGATACACAAAGAATTATTGCACGACAGTCATTTTGAGTTACTTGATCTACTAGTACATTTTCTTGAAATATATAAGTAAAATAGATTTCCAATATGATTAATGATATTCCATCACAATCTATTGAATTAATTATTCCATGAATAATTTAAAAAAAATATACGCTCGCAAAAAATTATGCGTTTTATTATTATGTGTAGTATTTTTCGGAGCATGGTCGAAGCATTTGCGAAGCTTCAAACAAAAACTGGCTGCTTTTCACAACTATACCATCCCGTTTTCCTTCCAGTTAAAGCGAAGCCCTCAGGAGACAACCCTCTAACCGCAGACAAGGAAGGGAATGCTTATAGTTAAAAATTGCTGCCGCTTGCTAGTACAACTGAGTTTTTGAACCTGGCGTTTGTCAAACGTTTCAAAATTACCATAGAGCCGCTGGGTGGGTTAAAGACCCTGAACAAAGCTTGAAAAGTGGAAATTTTTGTTTACTGCATCCGAATTATTTGCTTCTGAAGATTGTTTTCAAGCATCTGAAAAATACATTTGTGGCACATGAGTTTACTTGGGAACGTTTGAAAAGTTTCTTATATCCCGGGTTCGTAATACCGGGGTTCGACTGTATGACCTTCTAGATTTGTTGTAAGGAATGGTCGATTTGATTCAATATATCTCTATTTAAAAGAGTAGATTGTTAATATGAACTATAAAGACATTCGAAAATGAATATTAAATATCTCAGGTTAAGTCTTCCTTCTCTACTGAGAGTGATTACTTATTCTTATCCCTGATTTCTTGATTGAAAAATTTGATTCGAATCTGTGATTTGATTCCTATCTGTGTGACAACTATGTTTCATTCTTGCTTTGTCTAGGGCAGGTCTTGCTAGGAAATTTTCTTTTTTTAATAGGTGCAACAATATGACATTCAATATTATATTAATTACATGTGTAAATAAATATATTATACATATATTCTGAAGTTTTACGATTTTCAAAAAAAATATTGAAAGCCTTCTGAATCACTTAGGCGACTTTTCAAACATGATAATCTTTTTTGGCATCACTCAAATGCCAAATATTTAAGCTATCTTTGAGGCGTCTTTCATTCTGCTCTGACTTTAGTGCGAGTATTTGCTAATAGTTCTAGTGATTTAATATATGATAATTTGCCTTGTTAAAATTTTGTTTATATTTAAATAGTTATTTTTTCATATCAGCGGCCAGTTGCCCTGATATTTAGTAACGTTTACTATTTTCTATTTTTGACTGGTTAAAGCCAGTTTTCACTTTAAATTTCTTGACTTAAGTAAAGTCTGATTTTTGTTTAAATTTGACTAAGTAGTCAATTTTTTTGTTTAACTTTATTGACAAAAAAGTCACTTTTTGTTCCAATTTATTGACTTGAGTAAAGTCGGTTTTTTATTTCAATTTTTTTGACTAAGTATTCAGGTCTTTGCACTGAATTAAGTCGTTTTGAAACTTTTGCAAGGTTTCTCGGTCATCATTTATATGTTCCTTACCGATTTTTCCTGCCTGTGTTTTTAGGATTCAAAGTAAGTTGCAATGCATATTTGAAGTGATAATAAATTTACTTGTTTTTGTGTGTTTATATTCTTCGTACATAATTCAGTGTGTATTTTTATAACGAGAAAATCATATATGCAAATAATTATTTTTGCTAGCAATGTCTTCCGATCGTTACCTTTAAGATGTTTGTTCCATTAATGATAAGTGCGCATTTTTAAGATTCCTTCAGTTATTGATCTATTTTAGAATATTTTGAAATTAAGAAATTTTCGACAGTATTCTTCGCCATTTCTATTTTTTATTATATGCTGTATTTCAATATATACTATATCTTCAATTTCTGTCGCTAAAATATTACGTATCTGAAGTTTCTTAAGTAACCGGGCCTAAATAATTCAGATAAAGGTATAAAATGCTCTAAAATGTATAATGAACGTAATTTTACCCAAATATTAAGTGCGCCGAAATATAATTCTATAGTTCGCACACCCCGAATATGAGGAAAATGCTTACTGAAAATTTAAAGGAATTAATCTCGTGCTTTTGCGATTTCCATTCTAACCACCAAATTTTCCGGATAAACTCGGCCTTTAAAAAAGGACTTATCTTAAAACTATAAACAACGGAATTATAATCTTCTAACTAATAATCGCTGCATCTGGTGCCACTTTATTTTTCGACCTATCGAACTGTGTAAATTTCCGACTTTATTCTTATAAAAACACACAGCCTTATTCGAGACTCGAACCCTGTCAACGTAGTGTTACAACGACATGCGCAAAATACTTTACCAAATCCGGCAGCTTTCTTTAAATTACATCAATATTTTAAACAATTGTATAAAATTTCATCTCGATGAAAATTATCTTGTCTAGCATATTTTTGATTTCTAAGAATAATCTAATTGGTACAAAATCTACATTTATATCTGTATACAACTCTAATAAAAAAAAAATTTCAATTCTTATGATATTCTTAATGTATTGCCTTAATGAACTTTTATTCCAAAAAAATGCTAATATAAAACCGTAAAGTGACGAGATTGATTGAAACACTCTAAATTAACGAATTTTAATCGCATTCATAATTTCCAAAGAAATTAATTTTGTGATGATTGTTGTGACTTAATTTCTTCCTAATAAGCGTCTTTGGAAACTATATAATTTTGTGTTCTATTTTCTAGTCTCGAATATACTAATTGCTAGTGTACAAATCATTTTAGGCGTTGAAAATGTTCATTTTACTTATTCCTATTTCTCAATGCATAGTTGAAGAGTGATTTATTATATATTTACTTATTTTTGTATGTTGATATTCTGTGTTCATAATTCAGTTTGATTTTTGTAATGAAAATAAAATCGTATGCTCAAATCAATTTTTGCTGATCGTTACCCGTTTAAGATATTTGTTCCATTATGATAAATGCATATTTTAAAGATTTCTTGAGTTATTGATCAATTTTAGAATGTTGTGAAATTAAGGAATTTTCGACAGTATTCTTCGCATTTTCTATTTTTATTATATACCTTATTTCAATATATATTTTCAATTTCCGTCGCTAAAATATTACGCATCGCAAGTTTCTATTTACTCTTTCAAGCATGGTGGTTTATTTTCTGGACCACTCTGAATGATGCATCTTTACAGATTCTTGCTAAATAGCTCTTGTTATAAAAACCATATAATAGTAAAAACGCACAGATCCCTGTTTAGAAATTGAAACAAATTAATAATATTTTTCAGCTTCCTAAAACGTTAAATCGATCCTTGCACTCACGCGTGTATAACGATGCATCTTATTTTTCGTACCATAGAAGGGTTCAGTAAACGTGTATAATTCGGTTAAAGGTATCGAATGCTCTCGACTCTATAATGGTTCTGATAAAACGAACGTAATTTTACCCAAACATCAAGTGTGCCGAAATACAATTCTATAAATTAATTCGCACACCCCAACTTGTTGGAAAATGCTGACTGAAAGTTTAAAGGAATGCATCTCGTGCTTTTGTAACTTGTATTCTAACCTCCACTCTTCCTTTTTCATTACTTTCCTGATTTTTTGTAATTTTGTAGTTTATAGTCTTGAGATTTTTTAAAGAATAATAATTACGTCTGGTGCCATTTTATTACCAACTGTATATAAAATTTCCGACTTCAATTCTTATAAAACAGTCTTATCCGGAACCTCTAATCCGCACACCGTGCTGTAGCAACGTCGTGCGGAAAACACTTCACCAAACCCGGCAGCTTTAAGTTTACATCCATCTTTTAAACAATTAGATAAAATTTAATCTCGAGGGAAATTATCTTCTAGAATATTTTTGATTTCTATGAATCTAATTTGGACAATCCATATTCCTCTAAGAATAAATATTTTTTTCAATTTTTATCTTGGGATATTCTTAATTTTCATATAATATGCTGATATAAAACCGTAAAGGCCTGAGATTGATGGAAACGGTCTAAATAAATTGCATTATGGAATGCGATTAAAATCTTATTTTAATTTTCAAAGAAAATCTTGGAATTTTTTGTGATGCTTAATTTCTTCACAATAAGCCTGTTTAGAAACTATATTTTTATTCTCCATCTTCTTGTCTTTAATATAGTCCTTATTTCATGATTATATATATTTTGCAATTAAAAACTAGCATTTCTCAATTCCTCTACTAGACATGTTGTTTTTGGTTAAATTGATATACGAATTGATAACTAAGAGCTCTAGATTTATTACATTATTGTATTGCCACCGGAAACAACTTGAAAAAAATTCGGAAATTAATTACATCGGGTATTGAGTGAAAAATTCATCGCAAAATTCCATCTTTACCAACATAAAATGAGTAAAAGCGCTAAAAAAAATCAAATTTTCAAAAAGCCCTTTTTAATACCACTTGTAATATATAGATTGTTGACTCAGACATTTAATTGTAGTATTGTTGATATTGATAAAAGCAGACTTGTGTAAAGAATTCTCATTCGCAAAATGCTTAAGATCCGTTTTCCATCGCAGTATTTTTAAGTTCAACAGATCTTACCAGCGTGAGATCTACTGTTCATGTAATTACTAAATTACTAGTTATAATGTTTCAGTCGCATTTCATGAAGTAGCAGGAGTCCATCTTTTTACGACATGAAAAGTTTTATTTGAATCTAGCTTGTTTGAGACTTCAAATTTAGATGGTCCGTTAACACTTTGCGTGACGGCTTTATTTGTATTCTAATTGAATATAATTAAAGCAGTAGAACGGAAGCTTATTCTAATTTTATGCCCACTGAATTAGATTTTAACTTGTCACATTTAATTAAATCTCACAAAGTTTCATTTCTCGTAAGTATGTCGACGATTTTAATACCGGTAATCAAATAATCTATACTGCAATAACCAGGTGGCTGATATGTAATTTCATACTACGTCATAGTTAACATGCTTTTTGCATCGGTAAAACTCATTTTTATAGCGATAAGTGTACTTTAAATCTGTTTAATTGCAAGATTTCTTTTGCCCGATTTTGAAAATTAAAAAAACGGAAATTGAATTTTTTTTGTAAATACAGGGTGTTTCCTATATTTAGAGCGTCTTTGAAACTCGATAACTCGTATACGAAACGCGACATGATGTCATTTCCCCAGACATGATGGCTATTGGATATATTTGTTAAACATTCGGAACTTATTGGTCGAGGAGAAGCCAGAATTTTCACGATTTTAAGCGTCATGTTACTTAACACCACAAAATATTTTTTCTCATCTTAAAATTAAGTTCCCGAATGGAGGACGATACATTGAGCATTTATCCTTTTGTAACGAATCGCTCCTTCATCGGCAAAACCATGTGGTGGCACAAATTGGAAACTAAAGACCACTATATGCTGATATTATGACAAAAGCCCATTTCGTTTCCTCTGTACAGACTGAACCATTCGTTTACCAGTTGTTTCTTAACCCTTGAAAACTAAATATTCCTCTAATAGACAACCGACACCCTATCAGTTTTGAGAATTGGAGACGTTCCTGTTGCACTCGCACCACCTCGGTCTCCGCACCTTTATAACTAGTAAAATGCGATAAGCACGTATGTGCACTTGCTACTTGACATTTGCTGCAAGCAATCGTCTAACAGACGGATATCGAGTTGCAAAGGACAGGAGGTTGTATTGAGTGCAGAAGTTCAAGATGGTTGCAGAAGACGAGACTAAAATGCTGCAAAGAAAACGCAGAATTTGTACTTTCTTGTCCATCCAAGAAACGCAGAATGACGAAATACATGAGCGACTACTGCAATAAGGTTATTTGTGAACAGCAAAACTTTATGCCTCTGCCACGAATGCAAGCGCTACTTTTCACCACTCTTCTATTTTTTTAAACGCTTTTACCAAGTTATGAATGTTTCATGTTTGTATGCAAGGTTGGAATTTTGTGATCGATTTTTCACTCGCTTCTTAATGCACCAGATTTCTGAAATTTTGTATATTCATTGGGTTTTGATGACAATGCAATATTTCAGTAATTTTAGAACTCTTTTCAATAAAATAATTGTTGGAATTAGTTCATGAAAAATTGATTCTAAATAAATTAAATTATTATAAATTAAAGACTAAACTTGAAAATAATAAATATAAAAAAAACCTTGAAAAAACGCTTTTACCAATGCATTAAAAAAACTTTTTCGCAAAAAACTTGGTCAGAACAAAAATCCTAATAGCGTGAGAAACTGAAAAGAGGAGAAAGATAAAACCAAGCACCTCACCCTTTTTTTTTTTGACCAAGATTTTTGAGAAAGGGTTTTTTCTTTTTCAATGCACTGGTAAAAGTTAAAAGTATTTTAATATTTCATTTAAATAATTTAAAGTTTCACCGATTTGTTTGAAATAAAATAAAGGAGATATAATTGCTTTAAATCGTAGTCAGAGTCGAATCAGTGGTTACAGACTCGCTTTAAGTTTATCTAGGGTGAAAGAGTTAGAAATTCTATTCCAAGATAATTTCTGTTAAAATGACCAATTTCGAATATTTCAAAATCCTGCAAGTAAAACAAATACATCTAAAGGACAAAAGTAGATACATTAAGCATTTATTAAAAGGGTATCCTG
Organism: Araneus ventricosus; assembly: GCA_013235015.1. Lineage (NCBI taxonomy): Eukaryota > Metazoa > Arthropoda > Arachnida > Araneae > Araneidae > Araneus > Araneus ventricosus. The sequence continues at coordinate 8,704 of BGPR01020271.1, forward strand.
AATTGTTTGATCAATTCGGACTGCTGCGAGAACAGGAATTTGTGTTTACATGTAAGCCGTGTCGTACTGAATTATTTCTTTTCAGCGTAGAAAGATGAAACGTCTAACTTTAGTTGTCTCTTAACTTTTCAAAATCTTGAGTCCCATTTCCAAGATTCAGGAATCCATTGTTTTGTATTTGTAGGTTTCCATGTATTTAGAAATAAACTCATTTTTGTATTGCATATGGAATTTGGTAATTAAATATCACGATGGCAAGTCGTGTCTTTGACACTAGTCGAAATCTAAAATATTACTGAGGGAAATCGACCCTTTTTTCCCCTGAATTGTCTTTTGCTATATAGAACAAACGGTAATGAATCTTCCCATTTCCATTTTTTAACCAAATAACACGGCAAAAACTTTTCTTTCATGTAAATAATCTTGTTTGAGAAATTAATCTAATGTTCCTAATTCGCCATTTTAAGTTAAGAAGTTTCGCACACTTAACTAAAACTAGGTTTCCAAAAGTTGACTGTCCGTTTCTACATTTGAAGGAAATATCAAATCTAAGAACTAAATTTGGTCGGATTGCCATCAGTCGGATAAAGTAGAAAATCTCGTTCCTATCCGATAGTTCACGGAATGCACGCTAACGTATAGCGATTTATTAACACGTTAGCCGCGACAACTCGCGTCTGAAATTCGAACCATCTAAATAGATCTCTGGTGCATCTGTTTTCTCTTAACTACAGTGAAGGAGGGGGTAATCCGATTAAGATAGTAGGTATGAATGGTATATAATCGCCGTGTGAATCGTATCTGATTCACATGGCGATTAACGTGTTATCTTTGATTAATAATCTGGATGTTGGATGCAGGGTCGGAGATGGATGTTTCTCATAAATACAGAATACAAACTGCGTTACATATTTTTGAAAATTATCAAGCGATTTCATTGCACTATCGCATTTATTTTGATACCTCTTGGAATTTAATTAGATTAAAAAATTTACTATGGTGTGAATTCCTTTGTCTTTTGAAATCTATGTTTATAAACTGAACTCGAATATTTTTTTTTGTCGTCCATAAAATGCAGATCCCGTATGCTTGTTAGTGGTTTTGGTAACATAATAATACATTTATTTAAACGTATGTCACACAGCGATTTTTCAACTTTATATACTTATGGAACCTATCTTCTAATTTTTCATACCACTTTCGAATAAATTGTTAACTTACTATCTTTAAATTTCCCTGCGATTTAAAATTTTAAGGATTCCTTTTGACATGCACATGTGTCCCTTTCCTTTTGAATTTAACTTGTCCGTAGCGATGAATGTGTCGTCTCGTCCTTCAGAAATCTTCGCTGCGCGGTAGAATTTGTCTTGCACAACAAATTTATCAAATTGGATATTTTTGGATATGAATATATTTTTGGGCTCTAATTCTGTTTAAATAATTTGCCTTCCTAGCTTTTGCGAAATTTTATATTCGAACCTGTAATCGACAATTGGAGAAACCCAATGACTCGTGTTCTCAGAATTTTTAAGAACTGATATTTTCTTCTAAGCGTTAACAGGCGGCAAACTTTTGGAGAAGATGGTATAATGACTCGGTTGAGAAAAATAGTAATTCATTCGAAAATATATGGATTCTAATAAGACATTTCTTAACCGGGATCGATCTAGCAACGAAATCCAGTAACGCATTGTGTGCGGGATACGAATTAAGATGCAACTCGAATAAAAAGACAAAGCATAACGGTCCTTGTTCTAAACAATGCTTATACCATAATAGAAAAAGTAGCGTATTCTGCTGACTTCTATTAACATGTCCAACTTATTTAAACTAGTACGCAAGTCAAGTTCTTGAATTAAAATTTTGATGTTGGGTAATTCGAGAAAAACGCTTTTACGTTTGTATTTTTCATAGCGTAATTACATTATGCATGTTTACGTTTTCCGCTTCCAAGGTGTTAAAGGAAATGTATTTCTACTTTGATATTATGCCAACTCATATTGAAAATATATTGTTTTTAAATGTTTCTTTTTTTTATTATAGTAGTTCTAACTGAAATTCCATCATAAAGTCGAATTTTCTTGGATCTTTTTACGGTAGTGCGGAAAAGTTGCAAACTCCCATCATTAAAAAGTTGCAAAATCTTAACACTCTAAATTGATATCTTCTGTCGCCTCGTTGAGTAGAAAGTTGTGAAAATTGGACTAAAAATGGTTAAAATTCAAAAATTAATAAAAAATCAGATTGTGTTGATAGGTTCGCAGTAGTGCTTAAAAATGAGTATTTATTAACATCTTTACAAAATTTTAGAATTATAGGCTTATATCTTCTGCCGCCTCAACGGCGCTGAATTTTGGAAATTTAACGCGAATTTTTAAATACATTTTACTTGTATCAAATAGAAAATTGATTCAACCTTTAAAACATACAAAATTACAAAAGCACTATTTTTTGTAATCTTTTTGGACTCAAATTGTGACATTTGTTTTCTGGATTTTAGTGTCGCTCTGATAAATCCATCCCTGTTCTGCGGTCCAACTCTTTTTCTCGAGGCTTCAGTGACGAGTTTCACAATTCGCTCAACTTCTTGCATGTGTGAAGGAAATTTAATAAAGTCCCTGCCGTCCATTGGCACATCGTCCTGTATCATCTTCAGAAGTTCATACGAACTGGTTTGTCTGAGAACCGTAGGCGGTGTGACATTACAAGCTTGCCATTTAATGAGACCTACGTAGTCTGTAGCTCGAAAGTTAACAACTGGAATAATGAATAACTGATAAAGCCTCAATATTCGATTTGCAGTTGTTAGCCAGCGGGCCAAATTCAACGTGCCAGGTTGACGCTTCGCTAGATCTGAAGAACTAACTCCAGAACTAATGTCTGCGTAAATGTCTATTATTTCTGAATGCAACTTGGGTTGGTGGGATCGATGCATGACAATTCACATTCAATACTATTAAAAGCGACAAGTGGCAGCTTCGCGCATCCTTTCAGGTTTCGTCCAATGTCTCCGGTGTAAGACGAGGGGCCAGGAGACTTACGCTCAAATAGGTGTCGTAATGGAAACTCGTTTAAATGAAGCAAGCAGATAATCCGTTGGATTTCAATTAAAGCCTGCGAATTACACCATTAAAGATTCCAGTGTTCACGACTGTACCGTTACATCCCGGAAAAATAAGGTTGCGAAAATCCAATAGTGCATTGGTTACATATTCATAAATGCTGAACATCGGGGAACATTCCAAAGCTGAGCAAGCCATGGTGGAATACTGAATGCGACACTTGCCAAAAAACACTTGAAAAGGCTTGGTATAACTTCAGGAGATATCCCACCACTCACAACTTAATTAAATTTAAAAAGGCTAGAGCTAAATTCCGTCATCAGAAGACGAAGTATGAACACAACATGGTGTTCCTATGTAAACTCCATCACTAGACAAGTTTCCTCAAAAATAATTTGGGACAAAGTAAGAAAAATCTTCGGTTGTTATTCCGATACACAGAATATATCGTTTTTAAATTATAATGGACAGGTCATTTCAGATGCCAAAGAAATTGCAAATGTAATAGGTCAAACTCTGTCTGAAATATCAGGCGAATCCTCTTATCCAAAGGATTTTATTGCTTTTAAAAAATGTGAAGAACAAAAAACAGTGGATTTTCTACCTTCAAATGCAGAAGATTATAACTCTACCTTTTCATACCATGAACTGAAAAATGCGCTAATTAAATCCAATCCAACATCACCTGGACCAGATCAAATTCATAATAACATGCTTAAACACCTTGGTGAATCTTCTTTACTAACAATTCTACTTTTGTTCAATAGAATCTGGCAAGAGAGGGTTTTCCCACTTTCCTGGCTAAAAGCTGTTGTTGTACCCATCCCTAAACCAGGGAAGGACAAGCAAGACCCGAATAATTATCGACCAATTGCTTTGACGAGTTGTCTTAGCAAGTTATTGGAACGTATGGTTAGTGCCCGACTGATGCATGTTTTGGAGAGGAGTAAGTGGTTTGTCCCTTCTCAAAGTGGATTTCGTAGAAGGCGAGGTACTATAGACAATTTATTGAAGCTGGAAACGGCCATTCGAGAAGCCTTCGTGCGCAAAAAACACCTTGTGTCAATATTTTTCGACATCGAAAAAGCGTATGATCGCACTTGGCGACATGGAATTTTAAAAGATTTATCTGACATTGGTTTGAAAGGAAACTTGCCACTTTTTATTAAAAATTTTCTAAAGACAAGAATTTTCCAAATTCGCATTGGTAACATTTTATCGGATAATTTTCATCAACAAGAAGGCGTCCCACAAGGAAGTGTTCTAAGTGTATTATTGTTTATCATCAAAATTAATGGCATTGTGTCAAAACTTCCTGCATATGTCAATAGTACGCTTTTTGTAGATGACATACAAATACACTGCGCTGGTGATGACATGGGCTTTATTCAAAGGCAATTGCAAACGGCTGTTAACGACATGACCGATTGGGCATCAAAAAATGGTTTTATTTTCTCGCCACAAAAAACAGTCTGTATGCATTTTTGTAGAAGGCGAGGATTGCATCCAGATCCAGAATTCCAGTTAAATGGGTCACCTATTCCTATTGTGCAGGAGACTAAATTTTTAGGAATTGTCTTTGATAGAAAACTAACATTTCGTTCACATATCAAACACTTAAAAACAAAATGCATCCGGACCTTAAACATCATGAAAGTCCTGTCAAACACCTCTTGGGGTGCGGACAAAGTTTCGTTGATGAGGATTTATAGATCTCTTGTTCGTTCGAAACTGGACTATGGAGTGCCAGTATATGGCTCTGCTGCCAAGTCCACTTTAAAAATGTTAGACTCGGTCCATCACCAAGGACTTCGTATAGCTACTGGGGCATTTAGAACTACTCCAATTCCTAGTCTTCATGTCATAAGTGGTGAACCATCTTTAGAACTTCGACGCCACAGACTATCTCTCTCGTACTTCTATAAAATTAAGAGCGATGAGTCTCATACTCAACATTACAAGGTTATAAACCCCATTTTTGGGTCTTTATTTTCAGTCAGACTATCTTTTACCCCAACTTTTGGTTTCAGAATTGGAGAAATCTTGAGGTACTTTGAAATTGAAGACTTTCCAATGGTCTCAAATATTGAAGATCCCCCTCCTTGGAAGGAGACACAACTTGATTTTATTGACGATTTTTTACACTTCTTTAAACCAGGTACATCAGATAATGTATTTCAGCAACATTTCTATGACCACAGGCAATGCTACTCTGATTATGTCCCTATATACACCGACGGTTCGAAATCTGACAATCATGTCGGTTCGGCTGCTGTTTTTCCAGATTTCACAATCGCTGAGACACTTCACCCATTCTGCTCTGTTTACACATCTGAACTCTATGCAATCTACTTGGGGCTTTTGAAAATTAGTACATTGAATTTTCAGAAAGCTGTCATTTATACTGATTCTAGGAGTGGCATTAATGCCCTAAGACGTGCTAAACATAATAATCATCCTTTAGTGATGCAATGCCTTCATCTCCATCATACACTCAAAAAAACCAAAATCAAATACCGTTGGATCCCTGGACATGTAGGAATTCCAGGAAATGAGCGTGCGGATAAGGCCGCAAAGAGTACTAATGCCTCTCGAGAAACGTTTGTGCCTTTGGCTGATGCCTTGCAGGCTGTTAAGCTATCTCAACATCGAATATGGCAACGAATCTGGGACGGACAGTCAAACAATAAACTTTATAAAATCCAGCCTTCAATCAAAGGTTTTGGAAACCTCACAATTAGGAAACTCGATGTCATTTTGACAAGGCTAAGAGTAGGACATACGTTTTTAACTCATCGCCACCTTTTATACTCTGATCCAGCCCCTATATGTAATGGGTGCAACTGCATTTTAAGTGTTGAGCATATTTTATGTCAATGTAAAGACTTTTATTCTCAAAGACAAGCTCACTTTGGAGCACATATCATTGGTTTAATTGACATCTTGGGGACCAATCCTTGCGTCAATGTTTACTTTTTTAAAGGAAGTACAATTTTTTAACTTCATTTAGTTCTCTCAATTACAGCAGTTTAAAAATTTTATGCGACTTGAAAACAACGAACGTTTGGCGCAGTATGGCCAAATTGGCCCTTGTGCCATTAAATCCACACCAACCCAACCCAACTCATTGATTGGCAAGATTGTAGTGTCACACTGCCTACTGTTCTCCGACATATCAGTTCTCGCGAACTTCTGAAGATGATACAGGACGATGTGCGAATGGACGGTAGGGAGTTTATTAAATTTCCTTCACACACGCAAGAAGTTGAGCGAATTGTGAAACTCGTCACTGAAGCCTCGAGAAAAAGAGTTGGACCGCAGAACAGGGATGGATTTATCAGAGCTACACTAGAATCCAGAGAACAAATGTCACAATTTGAGTCCAAAAATAGTGCTTTTGTAATTTTGTATGTTTCAAAGGTTGAATGAAGTTTCTATTTGCATTATAATGATATAAGTGAAACGTGTATTTAAGAATTCGCCTTAAATTTCCAAAATTCAGCGCCGTTGAGGCGGCAGAAGATATAAACCTATAATTCAAAAATTTTGTAAAAGTATTATTAATGGTCACTTTGAGCACTACCGCAAACCTACCAACAAAACATGATTTTTTTATTTTTAGAATTTTGACCATTTTTAATCCAATTTTCTCGGCTTTCTGACAATGGAGGCGACAGAAGATATCAATTCTGAGTTATAAAATTTTGCACACATTTTATAATGATGCGAGTTCGCAACTTTTCCGCACTACCGCAAAAAGATCTAAGGAACTTCGACTTTTTCGGCCCACCCTATTGCTTCAAAACTGAACGTTAATATATAAGCAATACTAGGGCTACTTAGGGACGGACCTCGTCATTTTGAACCGCGGTCAGATAAGGGCGACATCTGAGGTGGCACCCCCTCCCCAAACTTCCGCACAACACCAGTGTGAGGAAGTTTAATTACTATGTAAGATTTAACGTGCAACAGACCCCATCCACCACCGATCTTCAGAGGAATTGGGTTAGGAAACTTTAACCCTCCGGCCCCAAAGTCGAAACTTCAGCCCTATTCCTTCATAAAAATTGTTACATTCATGATGAAATGTTTTCTTTAACGCATCATTTCATTGTATTTTCTCCATACTCGAGTATCGTTGAGAGTTGTCAAACAGACGAAATGCAATTCCCCCATTATTTTGTCTTTTTGTGTGTCCATGGTACATTGTTCTATATGTGAAGAGTTGTTAAAAGAATGCACTTCCATTCGCAATAATTGTTTATAAACTATTGAATCTCAGAATGTAAGTCTTTTCATTATGAAAAGTTTATCTTGAAGTTTCATTTCACTGCAAAACGATAAATAGACTTAAAATGAATTTCAGAAGCACCAATTCTCGCTTAACTTTTTTTCATTCTACAGTCCGATGAATTACGATTTTCATATAATTTTAAGAATTATCTACTTATTCAATTTTTTAAATGAAAATAAACTATAGATTATGTAAAATATTTGTAGTTTTTATTTCTGAAATAAAGTTTCTATTTTTTTTTTTTTCTTTTTCAGTGTTTTATATAATTAATCTTCGTAGGATTCCTAACTTTTCTTTACAAAACCAATTTTTGATTAATATCTGTGATGAATATACTGAAATTTTCTGCCCGTGAAATGCAAATATTATGCGATTATTAACACCATGCTATTTCTTTCCATTTTCAGATGAGCAAACGTGGCAGTCCTGAAGGCGATGGTGGGGGTAAGTTGCAGTCCCTTAATTTTAATTATGAAGTTTTCTAGAAGTGTCTCATTTTCTCGAAATATACATATATTACCATCATTTGAATATATTTTACACTTAAATTGCTAAATCTCGTCTTTCAACTTCAAATATACAACTAAATTGGAACCTTTTGAACATTCGCTCCCTTTTCCGAACACCAGAAATTTTCCAGTAAATTAGCCAGTAATTTTCCTTGAAAATTGAATGACGAAACAAACTTGCTGGACGGAGCTTGCAATTAAGTTCATCAGTGATCCTCACACCACGAGATCACGTCAAAATAGGATTTAGACGTGCCGAGTTCTTAAATGTGCTGAAGTTACCGGACACTGAAACCTTCAATCGAAGCAAAGTTTGTAAGCTTTCATAAATGAAAGTCCGTGAAAATTGTGCATATTCATGAACTTCAGGTACAGGCCTAGCACTTCTGCACGAATAATCCATATATTTTCGTAAAAGTTGGGGAAATCTTATTGCTAGGTGTTTGGAATACTGAGACTTCCGTGGTCGTTACATTTGACAATAGAAAATTATTCTCCCAGAATTTATAGCCCAAAAAATAGAGGATTATAGATTACAACGAATATAGCAGTATCGTGAAAACGATATGGCCCCGCACGCAGTGAGATACAGAAATCGAAAATCTTATTATATGCAATCGTCTGTTGCAAAAATCGTCTGGTGGGTGTACGTGAATGCAGTCTAACGATAAAGTTGATAAAAATAAATGAACCTTTATTCCACGGAAATTTCAGCTAAAGTACTAACGTGGCGCAGGTAACAAAACTGAACAACACTTGTATAAATTTACAACTGGTGATCCCCAATAAATAGTGGTCACCAGTAAATTCAATAGCGCTCAAATGTTTCTCGGTTCACTCAGCCTTACTGCTGATCAAAGCTTAACTAACTCTTCGTTTCAGAGCTTGCTTTTATACCTTTTCAACAGGAAGTGACGTCACATAGTAATCTCTAGAAGGTTCTTTATATTTCTGGCTCTTAGTAGAGATAGGACTACAATTCATGATTTTTCTAGAAGATTCCTTTTGTCTCCAAAGTCGCCGCAAAGCTTAGTATGTCAGGGAAACAACTTTGCAACTTCGTAACAATAGATGGATGCCTCAACTTGAAAGCAATATTATATAATAGAGATTATGTCCAATTTACCTTGCTGCGTTTACGACCACTTGTTCAATGCAGAAAAACGTCAGATTCCGTGCGTTCTACCACCCCTAACGTTTGGGTCTTGAATTAGGAGACACGCTGCATATCCGATTGGAATGGAGTCTTGAACTGTAATGCTTCGAGAACGGTAAACCGCAATTTCGAGTCTCGATTTAACATAGGATATGCGGAGCTGTTGAATGATAGACGAGTCTGCAGTAAGAGTGATTTATACTTTTACAAAGCACAAAATAGAAGTCGTTCACACAAAATGCACATTTCCTTTAGAAGTAAAATTTTGGAAATTGCAGGTCAGCTTCGGAATCGTCCTTAATATCTGACCATAATGGATTGCTAGTGTAGACCCACTCAATCGTTTGCGTTAAAGTTTGAAGACTCGTCTGCCTGCCACAACTAGCACCAAAAAGTACGATGCAAATAAAATTCGCATACAAGGATTTATTTTTTAATCTCCTTCCCGTGTTGCATCGACTTGGGCGGGATTTGAATCTTGTCTATGCAAAGACATTTTATTCACTATAAGGAATGATGCCACTGAAATGGTAAATAACGTTCTTCTACTGCCTTCATGTGACAGTGGAGGAATTTTTGTCGTTTATTGTATATAATCTGTTCACCTCTCCCCTTATAAATTGAATGAGCGAGTCGCAAACATTATATCTACAATTAAATGAAAGTTGCAATTTAACCCTTTGCACTCGGCAAAGTAATTAGATGTCGGATCTTCAAGTATTGGGGCTCATTTTAGTGCTTCAAGAACCAAGAAATATAATTGCATAGGTTGATGTTTACTAAAAATTAATCTGCGACTTCTTAAAATTCCGTAGGTACAATTTTATCTCTCAAAATCGAGAAGTGTCAAAATGATACACCGTCTAGATTGATGCACCTTAACACGGAGACATCCGAATGTCAATGGTTGAAAGATGCATAGCAGTATCTCGGTTGTCCTTGACGCTCTCCTATGGATTAAAATATAGACGTGTTGTCTAATTGGAATGGTAAATAAAAGCGGTAGTGCGAGGGTTAACAAATTTCAATTGCTCAAACTTCATTCAGCATGAAGATTCGAACTTTCATCTTTCTATCTTATATGAAGTGTTTCAAGTTTTATATATTCTGACTTTCCTCTAATAACTTATTTTTGTGTTTTCCAGAAGGGCCATCCCAGAAACGACCCAGGGATACTGAACCTGCAGCTTTCAGTAGCGTGGCAGCCAGGACTCGAGCGATCGAGGAGAGGATTTCAGAATTAAGAGCCGAGGATGCTCGAACGCCACCACTGAGGAGCCGAAGAGCCAGTAATGAGGTGGCTGGGCCGCCACCCGTGCCAGCTGCGGTTTTCATGAAACTGAGGGAGGAAAACGAGAGAGAGATTAGAACTTTGAGAGAAGCGCTTCATAACACCCAGACAGAGCTGGTAGAAATGAAAGGGGCACTTGAAAATTTAAGGACTGTGTTGGAAGCAGAACGAGTGGAAAAAATGAATTTGGAGAGCCGGCTGAGAGAAATGGAGCCAGTTGAGGGCCAAAATATTGAGCCTCCGGCCCAAGAGGAGCAGGTTGAAGCTGACGCAATTGTAGAACAGGCTGGTGAGGCTGCAGATGAATCGGACGACAATCTAATGGATTTAGATTTTGTTTTGGATTTCGAAGAAGCAGATGCCGTGGAAAGAGCCGACGCAGCTGTACAGTTTGATGCTGTTGTAATGGTCGACGCAGAAATACAAGTAGACGCACCGGTTGCCCTGCCACCCGCAGCCGCCCAGCCACGGCGGCCCCGTCGAAGAGCAGCCATAAACCCACTTCAGGCAATTCTAGACGACTATTATGACGAACTCACCTACGGAGGAAACCACCCCAAAATAGAAAAGGCGATATTCAAAAGAGTAACGAAGCAGCTTTTTGGCGGCAACGACGAAACCCCATCTTCGACAATGACACCCGTCAGGAACTTACAGAAATTTTTTCATTAGCCAGAAAACTTTCTTTATTGTGTAAACGTCTAACCGTGGATGGATAAAGATATAATCGAAGCCAGAGATATATTAGCCGGTAATTTCTAAACTGATTCATTTTCTTTCAACGACAACAATTTTTAAATATACATTCTCGGACATCTGGCACTCTCACAAATTGAATTTTGGTGGCTGCCCCAATCTCCTATATATATATATTCGCAATCATATCTAGATTTGATTCTTTTTCATATGTTAGTTCACAAACGAGGTTTAAAATAAAATGACCGTTCTTTTTTGTTATATCCGAGTCTATTGAAAATGGCATTTTCTTGCTTGTTTCATAGTCGTGTACCGTTTCATATTCATATTTATACAAACATATATGCATTCGTAGACCAAACGGGTGTTTAAATAATTTAGATCAACCTCTCCTTTGTCGTTCGATAACTCTGGCTCTCTCGAAGATTAAATTGTGGTGGCTTCTCCTTTCTCCTACATATATTCATAAACATATCTAGATTTGATCACTTGCACATGTTTTTTCACAAACGGAGGTTTGAATAGAATCGGTGTCTCCTCTTCAATAAATCTTGCTTTCTCGAATATTACATTTTGGGTGGCTGCTTCATATCAGAATTGTTTCATAGTCATTTGGTTCTCTTGCTTATATTCTTCATCGTATTTTTATACAAACGACGTTGAAATAATAAAAATTATAATCTTCATTGGTTACTATGGCTTTCTCGCAATATAAATTTTGCTGTCTAGCATACTCGTACACATTCATAATCATTTATAGACTTGTTCACTTTGAGATTTTCTTATACAAATGGGGTTTAAAGTAAATCATAACCCCTCATTTTGTTTTCATATCTGGGTCTCCATAAAACGGCATTTTTGGCTTGTTTCATAGTCGTATATTGTTTCATATTCATATAACTTGTACAGACTCGTATTCTTGCACAAATGCATAAAATCCAAAAACCAAACCTTTATATTCGTTTAACACTTGATCTCTCGCAAATTAAATAGTGATGAGAGCTTCATTATCTTGTATATCTTCATAATCATATCTAGATTTGTTCAAATGCTCATTTTTAAAGAATTGTGTTTTTCAATATAATCGCATCCCTCCATACGTTTTTTTTTAAATCTGGCTTTCTTGAAAATGGCTGGCCTTTTTGTTGCCTGCTTTATACTCGCTGTTTCATAAGCATAGATTTTTAAACGTAAACTTGTATTCTAACAAAAATGGGGGTATAAATAATAAAAACAAACCAAACAAACCAGTCGTTCGTTGAATGTGGCTGTCTCGCTGATTGAATTTTGTTGACTGCTTCGTTCTCGTATGGATTTTCGCAATCATACTCAGATTTTATCAACTTGCTCATTATCACAAACAGGGTTTCAAATAAAATAGTAAACCCTCTTCCTTTTTTTATACCAGACTCTCTAGAAAATGGAATTATGTTGCCTGTTTCATAGTCGTATACTGTTCCATGTTCTTATGAATTTTGCAATCACACAAGTATTCTTAACAAACGGGGGCAAAAATAATTTAAATCAACCTCTCCTCGTAGTTCGATAACTCTGGCTCTCTCGCAGATTAAATTGTGGTGGCTGCTCTATTCTCCTACATATTTTTATATCTAGATTTGATCACTTACACGTGTTCTTTCACAAACGGGGTTTCAATTAGTCATAAACCCTCTTTTTGTTATATCCGAGATTATTCAAAATGGAATTTTGTTGCCTGTTTCATAGCCGTATACTGTTATACGATTTGTGCACTCGGACATCTATTCTTAGACCAAACGGGTGATTTAAATAATTTTAAATCAACCTCTCCTTTGTCTTTCGATAACTCGGGCTCTCTAGAATGTTACATTTGGGTGTCTGCTTAAATATTAAAATTGTTTTATATTCATTTGGTGCTCTTGCTTATATTCTTAATCATATTATTACACAAACGGTGTTTAAATAATAAAAATATCCTCTTCATTCGTTACTATGGCTCTTTCGCAAATGAAATTTTGCTGTCTGGCATACTCGTTCAGATTTTCATAATCATGTATAGATTTCTTCACTTTGAGATTTTCTTATGCAAATGATGTTCAAAGTAAATCATAACCCCTCATTTGTTTATCTTTGTCTCCACTAAACGGCATTTTTGGCTTGTTTCATAGTCATAGTTTTTCATATTCATATAAATTGTACACTGATTTGTATTCTTGCACAAATGAATTGAATCCAAAAACCAAACCTTTCTATTCGTTTTTTAACACCTGATCTCTCGCAAATTAAATATTGATGGGTGCTTCATAACTTGTTTATCTGCATAATCATATCTAGATTTGTTCATCGACTCGTACAATTACACGAATGGGGCTTTAAATCAAAACAATCAACCACTCCTCTTCGTAAAATATGGCTCTCTGGCAAATTAAAATTGACAGAAAAAATCGCATTAAAATTGTGATGTGGTGATTTGCTCAGTTTTTCAAATACTTGCACAGATAAGATTTAAATGAAAATCAAAAAATCCCCTCTTTGTTCAGTAAATCTGGCTGTCTAAAAATTCACATTTTGTTCACTGCTTCATTCTCGCAGATTTTTATAATCGTATCTAGATTTGTTTGCTCATTCTTATCGAATTGTGCTTTAAAATATAATCACACTCCCTCCATACGTTTCTTTAAAATCTGGCCGTCTTGAAAATGGCATTTTATTGCCTGTTCAAAGCCATGTTTTGTTTTTTGCATGCTTGCAATGTTCTTACGAAAAACTCTCTCTCCTCCTGATTTAAATTTTTACATCGGCGTAAATCGTATTCGGGTAAATATTTTCAAATGGCGGCGTTTAGTTTCTTAATCCGACTGACACAACTTGAAGAAAAAAAACACTTGATGTAGTGTCTTCGACGAATACTGCTTTTCCGAAATTTGCATTTCCTTCCTTGCTTCAGAAGGATTGATACCATTATATACATATTGCAATTTATATTTATTTGGTGACTTGTTCAATTAGTCTCATTATATTACACAAATGGCGTTAAATTAAAAGCCTTTCTTCGTTTGAACAATCTCGCTCTCTCGAAAGCATGCATTCCGTCGTTTGTTCCATACTCCTGCTCTTTCATATTGGTAATTACTTATCTCGCAACTGAAGTAAAAAAAAAAACTCTTCTACGTTTCTTAATGCAATTTTCTAGAGTCGTGTTCATGTTGCATGCTCAAAGATTGATTGAAATAATTAGATGCCGCTTGGTTACCCTAAACACTAATTCTGCAAGCAACGGTGTCTTTTTCGTTTCATACGGTTCTCTCGAACTTTTCAATTCGTGGCTGTTTAATCAATAATACAATTATACTTGTATGCTGGTTTCTGCACTTAGTCATATTCTTTCAAAACTTGGGCTTAAAATAAAAAAAAAAACCCTACTCTCCTTCCGTTCAATCTCGCTTTTTCAAAAATTTGCATTTTGTTAGCTGCTCGGTACTCGTGCATTATTGCATTCACTTAATGGCAATTTGTTCATTTAAACAATTTTACACAAATGAGATTTTAAAATAAAAAAAAATCCCCTTTGCACTTCTTGAAACCTGGCTCTCTTGAAATATTCCTTTGGTGGCTGCTCAAACAAAAATGATACAATTATAATTATATGGTGTATTCTACGCTTACTAATAGTTACAAAACTGGGATTTAAAATAAAAAAAATCAAATATTCTTTAAGCCGGTGAAATCTGGTCCTCTCGAAACTTTCATTTGGTAGTGCCGAGACAAAAAAAATAACATTATACTCTTAAGATGATTTCTGCACTTATTCTTACAAAAAAGGGTTAAAATTTTTAAAAAAAAGAAACCCTACTCTTTCGTTTTATGCTGGTATTTTCGAAAATTTCCACTTTATTGGTTGCTTAATATTCTTGGCATTTCATACACGTCATGATTTGATTTACACAAATTTATTTATAATCTGGATTATTAATTCATTAGTATTCCTCTTGTGCAAAGGGTAAAAAAAAATCTCGTCAGCACTTCGTTGTCTAAAATGGTTTGATATTTAGTGGCATTGCGTCGTTTACACAGAAATCTATTCTTATGTTTGATATTAATTTATTCTCCCCACCCTAATTTAGTTCATTTTTTTAAATGATATTGGTATTTATAAGCTAATTTGAGTTCCTTCCGTTGGTTTTTGTTTTTATTGGTGTGTGGATCCTTTTGGACAAATTAGAATAGTTCCTCAAAATCAAGTGTTTGGCGCAGCATAGCCAAAAATGGCTTTTGCGCCATAAAAACCAACCCAACCCTTCTCTGGTGAAGAGGATAAAAAACCCTTATTATCAGAACTTCTTTGCCTAAAATTGTCCTACATTGAGTGGCATGGCATCGTTTACACAGGAATCGATTCTTATGTGAAATATAGATTTCATCACCATCGTCCCCTTCTGCAGAGGATTAAAAAAAACATCTCGTCTGCACTTCATTGTTTTAAATGAATGTGTATAGAGTTGCTTTGCTTCGTTTTACACTGAAATCTCTTCATTTGTGTGATATGAATTTTTTCTCATTCCACCTCTGGTGCAGAAGGTAAAGTCGTCTCATCTGCACTGCGTCATTTCTGTATAAACATCTTCATATGTGGAATATTTATCGATTCTCGTACCTCCTACTATTCTCATACTCTATATCTCCTTTGTTGGGCTCCGAGGGAGGGCGGTGCCGTCGGGGACAGAATTGCATTGGTTTTTCTAATACTCTGCAACGTTTACCTTTTACAGAAGATGCAAGATATCTCATCTTGCATACACCAAAGACTTTCCATAAACTTTCACCGTTTCTAGTTCAAAGATAAGGACAAAGGAAGCATCTCGGACAAAGATTTCTGTTGTGCAGTCTTTAAAGAAACTCTCTTTTGGTTATATCGGAGTCTATTGAACGTAGTATTTTGTTGCCTGTTTCATAGTTATATGCTGTTTCATATTCATATGATGATTTGTGCACGCAGACATGCATTCTTTGACCAAACGGGGATTTAAATTTTAAAAAATCAACATTTTCTCTTCGTTAAATCAAGCTGTCTCTCAAATAGAATTTTGGTGGCTGCTCCAATTCTCACATATTTTCAACTTCGTATCTAGATTTGATCACTTGTTACTATTTACTTCATCAAACGAAGTTTCGGCTAAAATCGTAGACCCTCTTTTTTATTATGCCCGACTCTCTTCAAAATGGAATTACGTTCCCTGTTTCATAGTCGTATATTGTTTCATATTCGTATGAATTTTGCTATCGCACATGTATTCTTACCAAACGGGGGCTAAAATAATGTAACTCAACCTCTCCTCGTAGTTCGATAACCCTGGCTCAATCGCAGATTAAATTGTGGTGGCTCCTCCATTCTCCAACATACATTCATAATCGTATCTAGAATTGACCACTTATACATGTTTTTTCACAAACGGGGTTTCAAATAAAGTCGTAACGCCTCTTTGTTGTATCTAAATCTATTGACAATGGCATTTTGTTGCCTGTTTCATACTCGTATACAATTTCATGTTCATATGAGTTCTGCGGACTAACAGGTATGCATTCTTGCACACACGGTGGCTTAAATATTTTAACTCGACCTTTCGTCGTCGTTCAAAAACTCTGGCTATATCGCAGATGGAATTTTGATGGCTGCTCTCCTCTCATATATTTAATCGTATCTAGATGTGGCAAATTGGACATATTTCCTTACTTAAATGAGGTTTAAATAAAAATGAACACTTCTATGTTCGTGAAATGTGGCTCTCTTTAAATACTCATTTTGTCGACTACTTCGTTCTTGTATTGATTTTTATACGAATCTAGATGTGAACACTTAGACATATTTTCTTCAACAAACGTTGTTTAAAATAAAATCATAACGTCTTTTTAGTTTCTTATACCTGGGACTCCTCGAAGTGGCATTTTGCATGCTTCGTTATCGTATACTGTTTCACATTCATGTGATGCTTTCAGCACTCAATCAGTATTCTTAAAAGTATTGGTGTAAAATTACAAAAAATAAACCGCACCTACTCGTCTGATAATTCTCGCTTTTCGAAAAACTTGCATTTTGTTAGCTGCTCAGTACTCGTGCATTATTGCATTCACTTAATGGCAATTTGTTCATTTAAACAATTTATTTTACGGAAATGAGATTTAAAATAAAATTCTCTTCGCATTTGAAATCTGGCTCCCTCCAAACTTTCATATGGTAGTAGCCGAAACAAGAACACTAAAATTACTCTTAAAACGATTTCTACAAAATTGGGGTTTTAAATTTAAAAAATGAAACCCAACTCTTCTTTCGTTTATACTGGCATTTTCGAAAATTTCCATTTTATTGGCTGCTTAATCTTCTTAGCATTTCATACACGTCATAATTTGATTTACACAGAAATTAATTCATAATCCTGAGTATTAATTCATTAAAATTCCTCCTCTGATGCAAAGGGTAAAAAAAAAAAAATCTTATCAGCACTTCGTTGTCTAAAATGGTTCTCGATTGTCATTTCGTCAAATATAGTTGTTAAATCTTTTCATTATTTTGAATATTAGAATATTCGTATTCCTTCTCTGGTGCGGAATTTAATAAAGAACATCTCGTCTGAGCTTCATTGTTTTAAATAAATGTATATCGAGTTGCTTTCCTTCGTTTACACTGAAACCTCTTCATTTGAGTAGAATGAATTTCTTCTCATTCCACCTCTGGTGCAGAAGGTAGAAAAAAAACATCTCGTCTGCACTGCGTTGTCTAAAAAGTTTCTATATTGAGAGGCATTGCGTCGTTCATACAGAAATCTCTTCATATATGGAATACTAATTTATTCTCGTACTCTATACCTTCCTTGTTGGGTGCCGTCAGGGCCAGAATTTTTTTTGCCTTTATTGCATTGGTTTTACTAATCTGTAACGTTTACCTTTTACAGAAGATGCATGATTTCTGATCATGAATGCACGAAAGACTTTCTATAAAGATTCACCTTTTCTAGTTCAGATTAATTTCTTCAATTATTAGTGATGTTAAAGATGCGAAGAAGCTTCCGTCTTGTGATCTCCTTATTGAGGAAGCATCTTAGACACAGATTTCTGTTATGCAGTCTTCAAAGAAACTCTTTCTGGTTGTATCGGAGTCTATTGAAAATTGAAATTTGTTGCCTGTGTCATAGTGGTATACTGTTTCATATTCATGTGATGATTTGTGCACGCAGACATGTATTCTTTGGCCAAACGGGGATTTAAATAAAAAAAATCAACATTTTCTCTTCGTTAAATCAAGCTGTCTCCGAAATAGAATTTTGGTGACTGCTCCAATTCTCAAACATATTTTCAACGTCGTATCTAGAATGATCACTTGGAAATGTTTACTTCATCAAAGTTTCAAATAAAATCGTAAGCCCTCTTCCTTTTTTTATACCTGGCTCTCTTTAAAATAGAATTACGTTGCCTGTTTCATAGTCGTATACTGCTTCGTATTCATATGATTTGTGCGCTCGGACATGTATTCGTGGACCAAACGGGTGTTTAAATAATTTAAATCGACCTCCACTTTGTCGTTCGATAACTCTGGCTCTCTGTAATATTAGATATGGGTGGCTGCTTCATATTAAAATTGTTTCATAGTCATTTGGTGCTCTTGCTTATTCTTAATCGTATTTTTATACAAACGACGTTTAAATAATAAAAATATTATCCTCTTCATTCCTTACTATGGCTCTCTCGCAAATTAAATCTTGGTGCCTGGCATACTCCAATAGATTTTCGTAATCGTATATAGACTTGTTCACTTTGAGATTTTCTTGTACAAATGGGGTTTAAAGTACATCATAACCCCTCTTTTTGTTTTTATATCTGGGTCTTCATAAAACGGCATTTTTGGCTTTTTTATAGTCGTATAGTGTTTCATACTCGTATAACTTGTACACTTTGACTTGAATTCTTGCACAAATGATTTAAATCCAAAAAAACAATACTTCCTATTTGTATTTTAACACCTTCTCTTCAGCTAATTAAATATTGGTAGATGCTTCTTTATCTTGCATATCTTCATAATCATATTTAGATTTGTTCACTTACTCGTATACTTACACAAATGGGCTTAAAATCGAAACAATCAACCTCTCCTCTTCGTAAAATATAGCTTTCAAAAATTAAAATTTACAGCAAAAATCGCATTAAAATTGTGATTCATAGTGATATGGTGATTTCCTCACTTTCTCAAATTCTTACACAAGATTTAAGTAAATATAATTGAATCTCTTCTTTGTTCAGTAAATCTGGCTGTCTTGAAATTCAGATTTTGTTCACTGCTTCATTCTCGCAGGTTTTCATAATCGTATCAAGATTTGTTCAAATGCTCATTCTTGAA
>BGPR01020272.1:0-28075 GCA_013235015.1 Araneus ventricosus
TCATTTTACATTACTTTTCCACAGTACGTAGAAAAATTAGAATAGACATATATTTCTTGAATCCTTTATTTCAGGTTTGCCTGGAAATGTGCAAATCAGAATTTTCCATGGAAATGTACGGCTGTGACTACGGAATGACAATGAAATCATCAACAAATCATTTTTGTTATGAAGGTAAGCAGATGGTCTCGTTAAGTTTTAAATTAATTTTCTGTGCACCATTTCAAGGACAACTTAAGTTCATAACAGGCCCATGATCGCCTTGCTTGAAAACTTTTAGCCAAATGTTAAATTTCATATAAATAAAACTCTAAAAATAGAGACTAAAGGTGAAAAACATTCATCCTATTAAGATTGTGAAAAAGTATATGGTAATTAGTAAATTAGGTGGACTTGGTGGTTTATAAATATTTTCAAAAATCTTTTTTGGGGTCATAGTCATCGAAGACAAATCGATTTTTAAATACATTGAAAGCCATGTTAGTCCGTTCTTAAAATATATTAAATATTTTTAAAAATTTCATTCAGTATATCACACTTGAAACATTATCATTTACTATAAGCTTGCAGAATAGCTTCTTTGGAATATGTACATTAATTTGATTTTTCAAGAAAACTAACTCAGTTATATAGCGGAATGAAAGATTTAGTTTGTTGTAATGCATCTCTAAAATAGAGATGTCATGGTAGGCACACATCTTTAACCGTTTGTGGCTTAGTGCTCCACTGCATGGAACACCCAACAACCCAAGTTTAAAAATTTCTTTAAAAAAACACTTTCCCACCTTCACATTACCGAAAAATCTGAGAGAAAGGTTGGAAATCGTTCTCTTTTCGGAAAAAAAATCGCAGAACAATGAAATATCGCTTTCTTTATAGGATTAATTATATATTTAACATGTCTCAATCTTTTGACTCGGAGATGGGAATATTTTCTAAGTTCTTGACGATTACAATTTTAGCAACTCCACTTGATTATTTTCCTCCAATATCCTTAAATGTATTAATTTATGATTTTGTGTATGATTTAATATTATTTTTTTGAATGTATAAAGATAGCTGTCCACGTTGGGGTCCTCATATGATGGGGGGTGTCCGCAAAGCGACAGGACGTCCCCCTAAGGAAGGAGTGAAGTTTTGTTTTTGTCAATTCCATGTCTAGACAATAAACTAAACCCATTCAAGATGTTTTTTCATTATATTTCAAAAATGTTCATGCCTTGCACCGGAAAGGGTTAAATGAACATGTGAATGAAATTTCATCTATTGATATATCCAAAGAAAAAAATCGTGCTTCTGACAAATATTTTGAACAAAGATTGAAATTCCGAAAGATTAACTTAGTTTAGTGAGAGTAATGTTCTGTTTCGGATTTCACCACGATTTACTTGTTAAGAGGTGGTTATTATGAACAGTGGCCAGTAAAGGAGAATTTTTGGATTTCTTTGTTTACAACCCACCCGGTCCAGCCTACCCAAAGGAGTGGAAAGCCTTCCACAAGTTAAGGAGGATAAAAGTTCGGCGAGTCTCCATCCTTTCCTTGAACTCCCACGCTAAAGTTTTACCCTCGGCTTTCGATAAAACGTGCACTAGGCAGAACACAAACACGAAAATCCTTGTAGGATATAGGGATGTAACGAATAGTGAGTTAACCGAACACCGATTATTCGGCCAAAATTTCAGGCCGAATAGAGAATACTAGGTAGCCGAATATAAACTTTTTAAAAACTTGTTACTTTCGATTGTAAATAAAATGTTTTATAAATTTTAAATAAAAAATCAAAATTAATAAAATTGATTGTTTATTAAATGTACAATTTAAAAAAAAAATGTTAAAATTTTGATGCACTTCTGTAATATTTTCAAATATGCTTATTTATTATCTCTTATGTTATATAAGAAATGAGAAATCTTTTTTATTTTGGGATTGCTTTACAAAAACAAAACTGTCATAATTTCTGAACAGGACAATGACAGACACAGAAGAAAATTAAGTGGATAAATTAAAATTATTAGATGTAAATTGATATTTTGATTTTTTTAAAAAACTTCTATTAGCTGGGATGGAGTGGAGAGAATGCTTAATTGGTGGAAAAAATTTAGGAAAATTGTGAATGAGGATGATGAAAATTCCACTGTAATCATCTCTTTTCCGATCAACTATAATTTATTTTCCGAACCTGGTAATTTATTAAAAACCAAACGGCTTTTTTTCTGAAAATAATAATAATTTGTTGTTCTTACATCATAATTTCAGGTTTTACAATGATAAATGCTATGTAACATTATTAAATACACCAAATTTATTTAAAATTGTGTAAATGTTCGATTTTCTTGATAATAAATGTACTGAAATGAAATATATGCTAAATATATGCTTTGTAATACATGCTTTGCTAAATATGTATAAAAAAGCATATTTAAAAAAAAAATATTCTAAAATTATTCGGCCGAATATCTACTTAGTATTCGGCAAAAGAGCCGAAGAAGCCAAATACGGATAGGTGACGAATATTCGTTACATCACTAATAAGAAACGGACTTCTATCCTGCGATCATCGATCCTGAAGTAGAGACCTCACCAAAACCCCATCGAAGAACTTAAAAAAAATATTTACACCGTAAGATAGGGCTAGTCGCCGAATTCGGACCAGTATTATAACTTCAATTCTATTAAATATTTGGGCAGTAAAAAAGGTAAATAATGTAATAATATAAATGGGGTGTATGAAATCATTTTTAAGAGAAAGAGTTAACCCTTTATATCAAGTTGTTACATATCTGCAATAAACCCAAAAAGTCACTGCCTTTTCCACAGTAAACTGTGCAAATCGATTTCGTTGGTTGTTGCAATACTGTCACATAGTTGTTAACACAAATTACTAATATATTTCCCAACAGATGGTGATACTATGGTGATTTTGAAAAACAAATTTTGAGTTGACACTCAAATATTTGCACGTGGTCCTGACATTACTGCAGAAATTAGTGAAGTTAAAAAAATTTGACACATCCATTTGTGAGAAATATGTTGAACGTCTTTGTAAGAACAAAACTAACAACTGTATTAAAACTTTTCATCTAGACTGAAATTTTGGTTTTTTATGCCATTTTGCATTATGTTACAGAAATGCAAAAGATACTAATTTTTCAAAAACTTTTTATTTTAACGTGCTAACTTTTTAAAACTATTTTTTCCATACTTTGAATGATATATCCCAACATCTGAGTAATTTTTTTTTCAAATCTGAGTTGTTGAGATATAAAGGGTTCAATATTTTCAATTAAAGGACAAGCGTTTAGATTTAGGTATCTTCCCTTAATTACTTTAACAAAAAACAAAAACCCCTTACACTGTTTTAAATTAAGTAGGAACATATATTAGATCCTCAGAATGTCTTTCTTTGGCTACAATTTACGATAATTATTTTATTCAATAGTCTGAAAATAAGGTTAGGGGATTTTTTAGTGTTGTTCAAAGGTTACCAAGATTGGACCTCAAACAGTTGCAAAAATTGGACCATTTGAATCAATGGAATTATTATCTTAACTCTATCGATACTGAAACGTCCCAAACTTCTTTACAAGCAAAAGACGGCGGCCGTCCGAAACGTCCGAATTTCACTGTGAAGCTTCCATCTCCTGTCGTTTAATGCGATTGATTTCACAAATTCAGCGCACGCTTTCTTCGTTAGAATGGCTCGCCCAGTCGGGGTTGGGGAATAGGGGGGTTTCTTAGAATTTCGAGTGTGCCAGATGTCATTCCAGTTTTTGAACAGGAAAATGAATTTTGGATATCTTTGAAAGAGGAACTGAGGCGTTCCCGTAATTTGAGGTCCCTCTATTCTAATGGTCTTAGGAATCAGAGGGTTAAACTGCCTAAATATCTTGGAAAGCCGTTTATAATCACCAGAATTCCTCATAACTTGGAACTGGAAGAAGTCAAAGCAAAAAACCGGTAAAGGACACTAAAGCCATTAAATGTTGGATCAAAAAGTGTAAAAACTTAGGATATGTATCATTTGCGAGAAAACAAAGGGAGAAGAGGTTTGGTGGAGTGAATTTGAGGATCAAATAATATTTTTGCTTTAATTGTACTGAAAGAGATTTTAGGTCCAATCTAGGCAAAAGGTTTCCTTGATTGGACCTATGACCACACTTTTTAAGCTGCTTCTTTCCGTATTTAAACATATTTCATAAAAATTTAACTATAATGTTTAGAAGATTTAGAAGAAGTTTAAAAAATTCTTTTTCTTGTTTTTTTGCGAAAATTTCTTCTCCATCACTGTACATTAAAAATTTCCTGGTAGTCGAAATTAGGCGCCTTTCCCTATATTTGTCTATATTTCTGCTTAAGGCAATTTTTTAAGTCAGGAAGGATTCATTAGATTCTTTGCAGAATATATAAAATTCTAGACAAAAAATAAATCGTATTTCAAAATTTTACCTGCTGTAAATTCAATAAAAACAATTTTTTTAAAAAGGAAGATAGTCTGTTTAATGAATGTTTCCATTCAAATCAAACACTCATTACATTAGGATTGATAACAGAATACAGTTTTGTGTTTCTAGATCAGGGGATAAATTATCACGATATTTGGTTCCTCAATTTCTTCATTTTATCTTATCTTCTAAATGTTGCAGTTATTTGTGAATATGCCATTAATTATTTAGAATTTTTTAAGAGAAAAGTACAATTTCAGATACGGAAATGCTTGAAATGTCTAACGAGCGTGAAAGTGAATTGGAGAAACACTTCCTCAGTTGCACGCAAAATTGTAAGACAGAGTGCCTGTAAGTAATTTAATTTCTGTAATTATCTAAAACAGTTAATAATTTTTTTTCTAAATTTTCTGTCAACGTAGATATAGATGAACCGTTGTTATACATCCATTTCTTCATGCCTACCTGTTATTTAAAATTCAATAGAATTAACCCATATGTCACGTTATAGTTGCATAACAAACACAGCGACATATGTCGTATTACTTATAACTGTGTGTTGTACTACATTTTGCTGTGACATCGTGTCCTTTCTCCTTTTCCAAGATACACAATGGATTCAAAAATTAAACTGGTACGAGATAACTGACTTGTATGACATGACCATAAATCCATTCGATTGATTATATTGTAAATCCATTCTCTATAGGCCTTCTGCATATGGTGGTTTTTTTCTGAATATTCTTTTGTCTCTTGACTCTATTCTGGTGAGTTTCTTGACAACCTCACCTTTAAAATATCTGTGAAATATCGATTTAGGAAAAATGGACCAAATTTGTTGATTTGATGCATCAATAACGTGTCGCATATGGGAGTAATATTCACGAAAAATTGCTTTTAAGAATACTACTTTCCAGTTAATAATATTTTTAACTTTCCAATGTCGGAGACCAGCTGCTTCGTCCGTTTAATTAGTGTTTATTTCACCAGCTTAACTTAGGAAGGACGAATAAAAAAGTGAATATTTTATTGTATTTGGCAGATAGTAAAATAAAAGAATTAATTTTAAAATGCCAACGATAAAATTCAATATGATGAATCACAGTTAATGAAATCTAAAAACCGCGTTTGAAATAATTCTCTCTCAATTCATCTAACACTCATCGATAGAATGATTAACGCCAAATATGGCCGAGAGAGGCAAACATACAACGCCACCTGGCAGCACAGATTACACGCGAGGCCGTGCGCGAAATAACAAACAGTGTTTTATTCTTGGCCCAGAACGTTCAGAGATCAACACTTCTGTGACGTCACAGCGTAAAGCCTCTTTGCCTCTTTTCAGAATAATGTTTGGATTGTGTATATTAGTACTGCGCATTGTTTCGTTATTTTCAGGGCATTCCTATGTACGATATATTGATTACAAAAGATTTAGTAATACTGAATTAAGTGTTTGGCTTTTATGATATTTTTAAGCAAGAAACTTACCTTAATGTTCACTTGATTGCATAGATACATGTTTCTTTGATTCACGTGATGACAACTCTCATTTCTTTTTGAGGTTTTAATTTTAGTATATTTACATTCATTGGCAGACTTGATCTAAAAATGATGGTTGTCAGAAGTCAATGGGACCCACATATACCTACAATCATATCATTAATTCATTAATATATATACTATATACAACTAAGGCAACAAAACAATTTTACTATTTTTAAATATAATTTACAATTAATAAATTTAATTTTTTTAAAATGCGCTGTGATATCTCAAAAATGGATGTCAAAATCCTTAAAGACAAAGTTCTTTTGAAACATTTTCAATCGAAGCAGGTGTATTAGGATACGGACCATAACAGAAAAATGAGTATGAGATCCCGAGTGAAAGAGTAAAACAAGCATAATTTTCGACATTAAACTGAAAACAACTCCAAAACCATCAAGACTGTAAGATAAATTAAATCTAAATAAATATGATGATCATGGATAATTAATATAAGTCAGTTATTAATCGTTTTTTGCGTATAAACCCACATACGCTTGGTGGATGGATAAAGAATGTATTCAAAATTCACTAAATTTTAGACAAATGCGTTTTTTAGAACAACGTGCGACTTCTACTGAAAATACTATAACATATAAATATTCTTATACCATCTTAAATTTCAAAAATTTATTATCTTTCAAATAATAATTTTTTTAAGTTGTGCAATTTCTTTCTTAATTTTCACAATTTTTAAAAAATAATTTTCAAGCAAAATTTTCAACAATACTTTACAATGTTATAATGAAAGTCAAGCTAATTTCATTATTTCATCAAATCCTTATATCTAATGCTTCTTTTTTATTAAAGGAGCATAATATAAAAATTTATTTCGATTCTTACGACATAATCTATTCTTCTGCTAAAATGCAGTCAATTTTAATTTTTCGCCAGTTTTTTTCTTTTAGTCCAATCTTTTTATTTCTTCGTTATTTCAAATAAATTTCCTCTTTTGAGAGGTTTTCTATATTATTTTGATAGATTTAATTTCACCAATGACCTTAAACACATATTTCCACATACAGCACGATAATCTTCCCTGGAGATTATGTAATCCATTTATTTCTTATAATTGGGTTAAATTTTCAACTTTTTAATTAACTAAATTATGTGTAATAATTGTACATTATAATTATGCAAATTTAAAAAAAATATCTTTATTGAATTTCGTGTTTTAACATTTGAATGTAAAGATTAAATCATTAATTTCATTAGATACAAAAACATACTGCATAAAAATTTAGCTCGATTCTAATGCATTTCCTATCTACTTTTTTCACTACTAGTTTCTTTCTTAGTCTTTTGTAAAAATTTATACCTTTACTTTACCATAAATTAAATCAGACGGCGAATTTATTGATAAAATCAATTTAAGACAATTAATATAATGGACGAATAGGCTGGTCCCCGAATGTGGCTAGTGTTTAATATTACAGTAGAGATGTAAAAATAGAGAAATAATAATATAAGCTTACATCTAAAAATTTATTTTTTATTTACTTTTACAAGATAGGCTACCCACGTTTTACTCTCTGCTGACCCCAATTAGATTGAGATCCCTTTACTATTCTAAAACGTTATTCACATGACCATATAAACGCCTCCCATACGCATAAAGAGAAAGTGTGAGTGTCGCCTTTTCATGGCTGTCATTTGGTTTCTTCAATGGGCAAAATTTCCTTCCCATCCCCAGTAACAGTTTTAGGTTAGAAACCCGTTCATTTAAAAGAAAGACGAATTCCCTTGTTTGTCAGATTTATGACAGTAGAATGAAACTACAAAAAAAGAAAAAAATATCATCTCTCACAAGAACAGCACCCTTTCTGCACAAAGGGCTGCAATCCCGTCAGTCTTTCCGGGGACTTTCGAAAAACCAATAAAAATAATCTAATTGCATATCGCGGCTCGACTTTGAATAGAAGGTTGGTTGGTTGTTGTGGAGTTTTATGGCACAAGAGCCGGTATCGGCTAGGCTGCGCCAAGCGTATGGTGCAAAATGAAAACATATTAAAATGAGCGAATAGTGAACTTCGAACAATTTTTTTAATTTGAATTATCAAACTGACAATTTGAACTAATTTCAAATACTCCATAAACACGTCATTTCTATAAGAAGTTAAAAATTCCAGTGGCCTTTAAAAATGCAAAAATATGTTGATGAGGTTTCTTCCACCAAGTCTCTAATGTTCAGTGATACAGGCTAAAAAAACGCGAACAGATGATTGCTATGGGGCACTCAACTAAAATATGAGCATGATTGTACAAAGCAGGACACCGATCACCAAATAATAGATACTTATGGTTTAAGCGGATGACCATCAGAAGTCGATTTAATTTACATCGACATCCGCACTGGGACAACTGGCCTCAATTTTAGACACGTATGAATGAGCTTGTTGTGGATCTGTTGATCCCATGGTCCATGCATAATGAGTGAACATAAATTAAAGGGATTTCTTTATGTCGGCATATGGGAAGCTGGGTGTTAAGATCAATGGAAGCCGATTTAGCAATGTGTCAGAATTCATTTGCCATGAATACCCAGTGACTAGGGATCCACAGAATAAAACGTCCCTACTTTCAACCTTTTAAAAGAATTTCTGAGCAATGGGTGAGATTGAAGTCATGAGGATGGGCAGAGTCTCTGAGCACTCAAGCTATCGAGAGTAAATGCAAAAAATATTCTCGGAGAGTGAATACTTTCTTAGCAACCATTTGCATTAACTCTGCTGTTAAAACGGAGCATGAGGCATTCAGACGACATTTTGATCAGAACAATACCGCAACAACACGGAAGCTGTTTTATCATCAGTAAAATGGGAGGAATGGTGCAAAATTTCGTGAGACCAGAAAATCTGTTAGAAAACAACTGGATTGTGGTGATTTATCAATTTAGAAAAGGGTTAAGAAATGAAACTGTGGAACATCCATGGCGGAGAAGAAATCAATATGATAAACCTGTACGGTTGAAAATAATCAAGACCGTTTCATTCTCTCAGAAGGAGAAGTTTGGAGCTGTTGCATACAGTGCAGACCAGCAGGATGGATCAGAAAGGGACAAATTCGGGTGGGATGAATGCGGAATAATAATGAGCACCTAACTTTCTTCGACGCAAGTGTAACGGCATCTGATACTGCGTACAGGCTGTGTACATTTGATGTCCGGAAAGCTCACAAATCCGTAACGCAGAGTGATGGATCGATCCAGCCTCCTCAAAACACTAGAGCAAACAGAACCATAAGTTCCTCATAATCAATGGGTGAAGAACCTTACCATTGATAAATCGGCAAACCGTTCAATCTCTCCCAAGATGTGTAGAGAGGACATAATATTCAACAATTTCTCACATCTCTTCCGCAGTTGGTGCAGGAGGGAAAGTGGGTTTAGGTCCTAATATGATGCTGAGAACCTTATGTAGCACGTTATGCCATCTGGACCTGGGCTGAGTATCCTTAACTTCAGATAAAGCTTTCTTCAATAATTTGTCCAGTATACAATTGTATGGGGAGAAGTTGGCAGTTTAAAATTTAGAGTACCTGTTCAGCGCGTCTTTTGGTCGCAAGGAAAAGCCCCAGACTGTGGAGTCTGCGCTGGATATTTAAACCGTGTCGATGATATTGGCAACTGTAGGGGTAGAATACAAAGTGGTTTAACAGGGAAAAGAAAACTCTCTTTATATCCCATTGGCGGCTTCCTTTCTTCCAATGTTGGGCACTAGAAGTAATGACGTAATTGACGAGATGATGTATGTCATCCATGATTCTCTTTGGCTGCGACGCGTCGAATGCGACGAACGGTTGCCCTGCTTTCAGAAATGCTATGTGATTCTCAGGTGGGATACCGAGGAAAATCCCCATAATCTTCTTTGATTTTGTAACTTTGAGCAAGCATCATTTCCACCATGGTTTGCGGAATTTCTCGGATGGAGCTTTTTTAGGGATTGCGACATCAACATGATTATCTGACGGTAACTATTTTAATGGCATCAACATCATTTGAAAACAACCATTGTCTCAGTAATCACTGCCAGCTGTCTGAAAGCGGCCCAGTCTGCACCCGCTGGAAGAGATGCTGTGGTTGTGTCACACAGCATATCAGCATGAAATTTCGAGAGTGATGTATAGAGGTCACCTGCAACTCATTCAACATTGGTAACAGTGAGGAGAGCAAATGGCCAGGTCAAAGCTATGAAAGGCACGCGTGGGTTCATGAAGTAAGTTTTCTCATTTTCATTGACAGGCAGATACAGTTATCAGAATAATTTGTTCAATCTGCCACTTATGAGAATTTGCTAATCAAGAACCCACAAACTACATTGCCGTCACCTATCCAGCTTAGAAGCAGTGCAGGGCAGTCAATTAAAGCATTAAAGGTCATCAGGAAGTATTGACATCATGGGGTGGCAAGTCAATGCAGAAACATACTGTAAACAGGTTTCTGATATAGACACACCAGCAACAGCCCGAAGGGGAGGTGACACAAGGGAAGGTGAACATGGGTAGGAGTGGATGTTAAAGCCACAAACTCCACCAGCGGAAGGAGTTGTCACCAGAATCGACATCTTTCGCACACAGTTATATCCGCCGTATTAGCTTAAAGTTTAGATTAGACTTCAAAGATGTCTCTTGAAGAGCAACGCAAACGGGCTGAGGAGAAATTGAGAGAAGGTCTTGTATTTTGTTGTTGCGAACGCCGCAGCAGTTCCATGAAAGCAAAGTAAACATTAGGTGTTGGGAGGTTTATCAACATCAACAACTGGGTTTCTGGAATTCCTGCAGTCATTTTGGAAGTCGTCATCCTCCTCAGAGGGGTGAATTTGTAAAGGTCAAGAACTATGAGGGAAATAGTGAGCCAAAATCTTCCTTTCGTTGCAGGATTGACTTTCAATTTCCAAGAGCACGTGATTTTTTTTAAAAAGCAAGAGCAGAACTGCAAATCTTTATGCACTGGTGCCTTGTTTTGCACATTTAAAGTCAATGCCTTGTTATTCTTTCGTTTTGGATGTTTTTCCCTTAGTGGTTTGTAATAAGATCCAAATCAGCGTCGGTGGAAGAGTAGCTAAGTTGCTTTTGGGTCAGTTGCAGAGCAGCAGGCGCAAATAAAGAGTTCCGATAGTTTGGGTTTCATTACTGACGAGAGGCTGTTTTAGGTAAGACGCGTGGCTCGATACCTTCAGAATATGCGGGGATTTAACGGATTTCAACTTCAAGGATAAGAAATATTGTTCCTAAATTTTAAAGTGACCATTTCTTTTTCCATCTTCCAAGAAGGACAGGAGCGTGAGAAGGAAGGATGGTCCCCTTTGCAATTTACACATTTTTCTTTGGCGGTGCAATCGTTGCTTTCATGGCGAGCTACTGCACATCGGGCGCAAGTTAGACCTCCGCGGCAATTAGGTTTTGAGTGGCCGAAACGCTGGCACTTTTAACATCTCAAAGGATTCGGGACGTAAGGCCGAACAGGGCAATGAATATAACCTGCCATTATATGTTGTGGTAACTTGGGTTTGCTGCAGGTCAAAATCAGATGTTTGGTGGGTATAAGTTTACCATCTCTGCGGATAGAAATTCGTTGTACCTGCTTAACAGATTGAGGTCGAAGTTCCTCAAGAATATGTTCAACAGTATCATTGAAAAGTTCACCAAGAGAAATTACCCCTTTGGAGCTATTCAGCGTTTCGTGAGGTTGTACAAAAATTGGAATATTGGAGAGCGATTTTAATTTAATAATCTGTTTCGCCTGCTTAGGAGAAGAGACTTCAACAAGTAGATCTCCAGGACGGAGTTTACGGGTAGTTTTAACTTCACCAACACTGGCAGATAAAGCTTTTGCAACAACGAAAGGTGAAACATTGTGAAATGTTTCATTGTCAGAGCATCTTTTCAAAATAAAAAAGGAATCGAAAGAAATTTCACAAATATGCCCACTTAAGAGATAAACCTTGCGATGCCCCATGCAAGGAAATATGAAAATTCGGGTCCAGACGGTACCGCCCACCACCGAGCCCACCAAGGGAAGGCAGTTACCGGCTGTCGGCATTCCCAGCCTCGGCACTTACCTTGGTGCTAGCCGGGACTTATACGCTCAGAGTCACCTCCAGGAACGTTGACCACCCTTAACGCCAAGACCCAGTGGATTACTCTTTCGCTTGATCCCCTTGAGCAGACCAGCCAAGTTGCTGGGATACCAGCCGATTGATACACCGGGGACCGAAATGTACCACCCGTCAAATGGGTCGCCACGCACGGCCAACACGTGCGGGTATATTGCTGTCCATGAGAAGCAGGAAGAAAACAGAGCGGCAACAGCTTCTCATGGAGAGCTCCCTCGCC
The DNA here is from genome assembly GCA_013235015.1 of Araneus ventricosus. Taxonomy (NCBI): domain Eukaryota; kingdom Metazoa; phylum Arthropoda; class Arachnida; order Araneae; family Araneidae; genus Araneus; species Araneus ventricosus. Next base: position 12,325 of record BGPR01020272.1, read on the forward strand.
TACCCTCTAGGGAAGGAAGAAAAAGGCAAAAACTCAAAAGGGAGGTAAAAACAGAAGGAGACAAGACACTAGGGTACCTCGGGGTCGAAAAGCCCGTCACACCTGGAGACGATGTGCCCCTGAGGGGCACATGCCATGAATAGAAGAGATGCCCTGTTACAGTAGTCCAAGGGTTGCTCAAGGGTTTATGGGGTGGATCCAACGTTCTCAGTACATTTCCCACGGGTAGTTGTATATTGGGTATGCGTTGTTGGACAGTATTCGATCAGCCGCACAGCCAGTGGTCGAATTCCGTTGGCAATAAATCCTCAACGAAGGCCGTGGAAGGGTCTATTTTATTTACTTGCTCCTGAAATGCTTACTATAAAGAAAAAAGTTCTTACTTTTCGCTTTCTCACACTTCCTGGGGACCTTAATTGTTGTATTTTTAAGGGGGCCCGCATGCCATCGAGCAAGAGGGCAACTTCGCCAGTTCGCCACTGTTTATATTATCGTTTAGTTCTCAGTCATGTTTTTCTCCATCATTTATGCATGGCTGAGTAATAGAACATATAACTTCCATTCGTTTCGTCATAATTTTATTACAGTTCTAACTGTTACCCGCGACTTCGTCAGCAAAGAATTTGAATAGTTAATACTTTTTAAATTAACGAATGTAAATGTTACGTCATATGTGAAAAGGGGAAATTAAAAATTCTGATGGTTGATAATACATAATTGGACGACTAACAGGAGTGTACTGTACATGTGTCTGCTGTTATACTTAGGTAAGCTGTTTATATGTGATAACACAATTTTGCATACTACGTTTTTTTCTTCACGTTTTTTGCACCAATGTATTTAGTGGACTGGACTCACGCGAACATGCCACATATAGTTACGAATGGAAAAAATATGGTTTTTCCAAATATACGCCTGCCCCATTGAGTGTCTGACCTTGAGCCTGGCAAATGCTAATTTTAAAGAGAATTGTCACCTTTTCAACTGCGATGATAAATCCTTCTGGATTATCGTAATGCTTGGAATTTATCAATCTCTCCTCTCGCTATGCAAGTAATATCAGTAGATAGCACGAATTTTGGTCCTAAGTGTGTAGTTTGAAACCGTGTGCCATTGCGCAGTCTTGGTACATCGAGGTTACGTATGAAAGTTCTGGCACACCGAATTTTAATCTCAGCTTGTTGGAAGGTATCCCTGACAGTTCTATGTGGTTGAAGAACTCTACAGGATATGATTTCACTTGTTATTGCCCATTACTGTATCTACAGATACATATTCTGTAATACATCCCTTCATTTGAGAAGTATTTTATATTCATATACCTAATCTAAACTTTCATTAGTCAGTGCCAAAATTACCCATTCAACAACCAATCTCTATTCCTCTTATTAGCTTGTAGGGCAGGATAAACCTTGCTTATCAGTTTCTCTGTACTGTGAACAATTATAAAAAAATCTCAATTTAATGCACAGTTTGAATCTCTAGCAAACGCAAAATCTATTTGGCAACTGTATGAAGCGCCAAGTTCGAATCAGTACTTTCTTCAGTAAACAAAGAGTTGAATTTCTTGTTCTTTGGGTTTTAGCAATCCTGTCTTTTTAAATCGGTTTAAAAAAGTTCTTAAAGCATTAAAATTCGAAATGGAACTGTTGTAATTAGCAAATTCGTTTGGTTTAGAATTTAATCGCCAGTGATCATCAAAATCGTTTCGTTACAAATTTAACCGCCAAACAAATCTTGGATGTCGATAAAGAGAGCGATAAAGAATAATTTCGGCAACATTTCTACTAAATTAGGCTCTTATTTTAAATAAACATTGAACGATACTTTCCTTTAGTTATAATTAAATTTCGTTTTTGAATTTTAATCTAAAAACTCTTGAAACTATATGTATATCATATATAACATTAAATTTCTGTCGCAGCGTCTATTTTTCAGTTATTATTCCACAAATTAATTATTTCTTTCTTTTGTCAGCAAGGTCACATGATGCTTGACTTTAAAAATAAGTCATTTCACATTCTTGCGCTTTTCTGAAGGATCACGTGACATCTGATTGAAACATAATATTTATCGCTCATCGTTGAGTCAATGGGTCTTTGTTAATTATTTAATTGTTGCCTGTAGATACAAATGTTGAATTCATAATACAGTCACATATCCTGTGTCCGTTCCAGGGTTTTAAGCTGTTCTTCTGCCAATTTTCATCCAAATCGATTAGGTAGTTTGGCCGTGAACGCGTAACGAATAGATAGACAGACAGACAAACTTTCGCATTTTTTATATTATTAAAAGGATTGTTTATTTTACTTACTTCTAATAGGAATAAGAGCAAAAGACTTGTATCGTTGGAAAGGTCTTTAAATGAAGATTTCAAATATATAAAAATTAAAAAAATCGAAGTTTTGAAAGTTTATAGGGTACTGACTCCCCTTAAGCTATAACCAATTCTGCCAATTTTCATCCAAATTGGTTAGGTTGTTTGGCTGCGAAAGCGTAACAAATAGACAGACAGAAATGCTTTCGCATTTATTATATTTAGCTGTTACCCTCGACTTTGTGCGCGCAGAATTTGAATTATTATTTTATTAATTCACGAATGTAAATTTTTTGTTGCATTGTGAAAGGGGAAAGTAAAAGTTCTGACGGTTGATAACACTTAATTGGCCTGCTGACAGGAGTGTACTGTACATGTTTGCTGATATTAGATATGTAAATTGTTTATCTGTATTAATAAACTTTTGTATACCACATTATTTTTACGGATATAGAGGTTGTGTGGTCTGGACATACGTTAACACGCCACATATACACTGAAGATCCAAAAAAACTGGTACACCTTCTCATTATCTTGTCGGGCCCCCACGAGCACATAGAAGTGAAGTAACACGACTTGGCATGGACTCGATTGGTGTCTGAAAGTATCCTGGATTAAATTCACACCATGAATCCTGCAGGGCAGTCAGCAAATCCACAGGAGTTTGAGGTGGTGGAAATCTCTTCTCCACAGCATGCAGCAAGGCATCCCGGATCTCTTCAATAATGTTCATCTCTGGGGATTTAGTTGGTCAATGGAAGTGTCTAAAGTCAGAAGAGTGTTCCTGGAGCCACTTGGTAGCAACTCTCGACGCGTGGGGTGTCGCATTGTCCTGCTGGAATTGTCCTAATCCATCGGAATGCACAATGGACATGAATGAGTATAGGTGATTGGACATGATGTCTAAGTACCTGTCACCTGTCAGAGTCGTCTCTAAACGTATTAGGGGTCCCATATCACGCCAACTGCACACATCCCATACCGTCACAGAGGCCCCACTAGATTGAATAGTCCCCTGCTGCCAAACAGGGTCTATAGATTAACGAAGTTGTCTCCATACTCGCACACGTGTATCCGTCCGATACAATTGAAAACGAGACTCGTCAAACCAGATAACGTGTTTCCAGTCATCAACAGTCCAATGGTAGTGTTGTCGGGCCCAGGAGAGGAGTAAAGCTTTGTGCAGCGCAGTCAACAACGGTACAGAGTGGGCCTTAGGCTCTGAGAGCCCATATTAATAACGGTCTGTTGAATAGTTCGGACGCTGACACTTGTAGATGCCGCATCATTCAAATCCGCGGTAATTTGAGGAAGTATTGTACGTCTGTCTGTTGGAGATTATCGGTCGTGCCGTAAGGTAACTCAATTTTCTGATTATTCCCATGCCGCAAGGTGGAACTTTGTTTATCAGTATGACGTCATTTTCTGTATTACGTCATGATGTTGTCGTATATAAAAAGCCTGCGTTTTCTCTGTGTATGATCCGATTTTATCATGTAATCACTTGTGTCGACATAGCGTGAACGGAGTGCTCATCATGCTGCTGCTGCAGAACATAGTGTTTCTGTATATAATAATTTAGAAGTTTTCTTTTAATGTTTATCAAGAAGAGGAACTCAATCCTAATAAATGCATCTTATTAGAAGAAAAATGGATTCTCTCGTCTTTTTGCGTACTTTGCTGTCTCTGTTTTCCAACACTGTCTCGTTTAAGGATTCACGTCTGACGTCAATAGTCCAGTATTTTCAAGGTCTTTTTACCAGCCGCACCGATGGCGGAAATTTAATGTTTTACCGGATACCCGATATTTACGGTACACTCGTGAAATGGGCGTGCTCGAAAATAAAAATTTCATCGCTACTTCGGAGATGCTATGTTCCATCTCTCGTTCGCCGACTATAACGCAGCGTTCAAAGTCACTTAAATCTTGAAAACACGTCATTGCAGCAGAACGAACCGATCTAATACATTTGTCAGCCATCTGTTGTCTTATATAGGCGTTGCCTACCACATCGGGTTACGATGATTGGTTGCGTATCTCCGTTATTTGTATATGCACGCTTGTACCAGTTTATTGCTCTTCAGTGTAATTGGCCATGCGAAAATATGGTTGTTCCAAATGTACGCCTGACACCTTCAGTGTCTGACCCTGAGCCTTACAAATGCTATTTTTAAAGGCATTTGTTACCTTTTGAACTGAGATGATAAATCATTCGGTATTATCGGAAGGCGTGGAACTAAAACACTCTCCCTTCTCCCTATATCAGTTTTAACAGTAGCTTTCACGGCGTTTGGTACAAGGTTTGTAATTTGTAACCGTGTGCTATTGCGCAGTCTCGGTATATCGAGGTTACGTATTATTAGTACTGGCACACCGACTTTCAATCTCGGCTTGTCGGAAGGTGCCCCTGACAATTCTAAAATGTTGAAGAGCTCTACTGGATATGATGTTCCTTGTTAATGCCCATTACCGTATCTACAGATGGATATTCTGTAATACCACACTCTATTTGTGGCATATATTTTTTTCTATTTGTCTGTCCTACACTTTCATTAGCATGTGTCAAAATTATCCATTCATCAACCATTCTCTATTCCTCATATTAGCTTGTAGTGCAGGATAAACCTTGCTTGCCAGTTTCTCTGTGATATGAACAATTTTGAAAAATCCCCAGCTCAATTTAATACATCTTTTAAATATGCTTTAAACCGACCTTCAACAATTTTCAAAAGAATAGTCCTGAATAGTATCGTTCAGCAGTTCAACTCTCATAATCGTAGTGAGTTTATATTTTTTGACATGCTCCCATAACGAAGATGTCTTGAAACATGCATTTATTTAATTCTCCGGTGTCCCCTATTTATTAAAGGTTGAAGAAAATCTTGATCTTCTTGAAGGATTTTAAACACACACATCATTAAAAATTTGTAAAATTAAACGATGCATCGCGGTAAGAGAGTAATTAACATCATTATATTGTGGCGCAAACATATTGTAAGAAGTATATGCTACGAAATAAAAGCTAAATATATATATATAAAATGTCTGCCTTTCTATTAGCATTCAAAGAAAACAATATTTTTATCATAACTTTCACAATGGCAAAAATACCGGAATGAAAGATTTGATAAAACGATCAATGGTTTGAATTTAATTACAATAACAAGGCATTGTTATAAATTGTGTATGAAATAAAATTGAAATGTTCATTAAATCAAGAAAAAGAACGCATAACATTTAATTTGAAATCATTAAAAAGATGATTTTCTGCTCTTTAAAATGTTATGCAAATAATCTAAGTGCAATATATTTTTCTGAAATTATTGGCGAAAAACTGAGATAAAACGTCGAAAAGTGGCTTAATTTTCGTTATTTAAATAAATATCTTAGGAAATAATTTTGTTAGAAAGAGTAGAATTAACCTAAGAACGGAACCCAGAATGGCATGTGCAAATTTCATGTCCAGACTCTTTACAGTTTAGGAGGAGTTCTCGCGATAGATAGACCGTTAGAACATCTCTCCCCCTCCCCTTTCTCCTCTTCCTACGATTGGAAAAGGACTAAGTAGTCTTGAAGGCTTGGCACGCACTCATTAGGAGCAGTTCAAAATTTGTGAAAATTAAACAAAACATCGAGAGAATAATTCACTCAAGTCATTGGATCACTGTATAACCATATTAAAAGCAACGACAACAGGAAACCGGAAGTGAAAAGTCACCTTTGTGGTTTATGGTCAGAGAAAGCAATATTTTCTTATATTAACTTTAACACTGGCAAAAGCCCGCGAGCGAAACAGTAATTTGGCTTGAATTTATTTCTAGAAGAATAAAAAATATTGTTTGAAATTGCGTATATAGTATAAAATATATATTTAAACCTTGATAACAATCAGACAAAATACTTCATTGCAATGGAATAAATATCACTAAAAAGACAATTTTCTGCTCTTTAAAATTGCATAAAAGTAATTGTTGTCTAATAAATATTTCAGAAGTTATTGGCAAAGCACTTCTAAGCATTAGGCTTATAAGGGGCTAATTTTCGATATTTAATAAAATATTTTAAGAACTAATTAACTCTGAAAGTTGAAAATAGTACCGTTGACCTAGAAATATGCTGTAGAATGTCGTGTGTAAATTTCAGGTCGCTACCATTCACGGTTTAGGAGGAGTTCTTGTGACCGTCCGACAAACAGATGCATATAATTTCAGCTTTATATTATAGATATTTATAAACATAAGCGAAATTTTCCAAAATAAAGGTAAATTAGTTTAGAGTCTAACTGTTGCCTATTAACGGAGAAGTTATAAATTTGCGTTTCTTCAAAATTGTGTGCACGTAATTAAAAACTATTAAACTTTAAAAAATTAATTAAAATAGAAGAAAACATGTCACAGAAACAAAATTGGTTTAAATGAAAAGGTAAATGTTTGAACTTTAAGAGGGCATAAAAATATTTTTGTCAGACAATTGGTTACGAAGTTACGGCGGAAAAAAGATCAAGTGACAGTTGATTTTAAAAGTTAGTTATTCACTTGTTTTCGCTTTCCTGAAGAATCACGTGACAGTTAATTGAAAAATAAAATAATCTTCATCGAGAATCGCTGATTCAATGGGCGTTGTTAATTATTTAATTGTTGTCTGTAGTCACAGATATTGAATTTTGATAAACTCACATATCCTATGACCGTTCCTGGTTTTCAAGCTACACCTCTGCCATTTTTCATCGAAATCGGTTAGGTAGTTTGGTCGTGAAAGCGTAACAAAAAGACAGACAGACAGACACACTTTCGCATTTATTATATTATTAAGGAATAAGATAAGATATAGATTATGGATACAAATTGCATAGTTAGTGTTGGTCAGCGGCAGAAGCCTAAAATAGGGAGAAAAACTGTGACTTCATGGCAGAACGAAATTTTCCACCTCATAGTTACCGTACTAATATTGTTGTTTCCATGAAAATCTATAAGGATTTAACTGTAGAAATTTGGCCTGATTCTGTGTTGTTCAAGACCAAATCTTAGCATTTTATATTGGGAGAGCATAATAAATGTGATCGATGGACAAAATTTCATTGTTTGCTGAGTTGGTTATCTGCATTCAAACCAAACGAGAAAATAGAAAATTCAATACATTTGATAAAACATGATGTTCTGAGCAAGATGACAGTGATAGCACTTTATACTTCAGTGTAACAATTGAACAACTAAAACTAACATTGTCAACTAAACACATTTATTCTACTGATATTCTTTTTCTTGCAGAATTTTTTTTTATTTTGCTATCCTACTTCTGATAGTTTCATACGTAGTTCAAAAATTCTAATTATACCTCAACATGTATATATTAAAATATATATAATGCTTTAAAGTGCCCAAGTAGTGTTTCCAATAATAATCATACTATGTACCTTCTAAAAAAGAATGAAATATTATCTCCCCATGAAACATTTTTCTGTTTTTTTTAATGAAGAAATTTATGTAAATCCGGGTTTAAATTACCAGGGTGGAAAACTGCTAGGAAATGCAGAAAATGTCAATAAACAAGGCACTACTATTCAAGAATTCATGACAACCTCTTTATTTTCAAAACATAAAGAAATAGTTACCTTATAGCCTATTGCAATTAGGTAAAATAGGGAAAAAAGTTTATATAGATTTGAAACTTTGGTCAAATACTTCTTTGACCTCAAGGATATCAGAACCGAAAAGTTTGCACCTCTCAGGGGGGAGCTTCCGCCCCTAGGGGGAAAAACAGAAGTGAAGTGCAGTGTTAGGACAGTTTTCTTTAGATGTCTTCAACCCTATGCACTCAATGTTAGAAATGGTACAGATGAAAGACGTATAGCATAAAATTCTGCGTCGAATGAGTACAAACACTATATATTTGTTTGCAGTAGTACCATTACAAACTCTTATCAAAGTTGCAATAATTTTTTCAATTTTCAGAAACAAAATCATTATTCTTACAAAAGACGCGACGCTTACAATCAAATATTCTACCTAAATAAAGTTTGTATGTATAAGTATTCACTTTTGTAAGCACATGCATATGTCAGAGCACCAATACCAGAGCGTTAGTGTGGTATGAAAATTAGGAAAGAGAGTGCAAATAGTCCATTGCAATGAGACCGAAGAACGACAATTAGGAGAAAATTTTATAAAGTTTTGAAACTTTGGTCAAATACTCTTCTGACATCAAGGAAATGGAAACCCTAAAGTTTCCATCCCTGAGGGGGGATCTTCCGTCCCCAACCCCCTCGAACTTGCAATGCCATCAAAGCACAAAATGATCGTACCCAGCTTATAAAACAATAATTAAAATTGCTTATTTATTAACTGCAATAAATTATTTTTATAAATATTCTAATTATATGTAGACTCTTGCTGGCCATGTTTTATAATATCTTTGATACAGTTCCAGAGCGACCAGTTGGTAACACTGACAATCTTTACTTCTTTTTTGATGGAGACTGTCTTATTCACCGTGTAGTATGGCCAAAGCAAGAGACTTTCGGTGATGTTTACACCACATATATGTCTTATATCAAGAGGCATTACGGCGATGAAGTAACAGTTGTTTTTGACGGATATACCGAAAGCAGTGTTAACACAAACGTTATTGAACGCCAAAGGCGAAGGATGAAGTTTACTTCAAGAGGAATAATTTTTAATGAAAGAACAGTTCTCCTTGACCCTCAGAGACAATTTCTCAGCACTCTTGCAAATAAGGAGTTTTTCATTTCGCAAACTCGCTAGCCACTTGGAGAACGTAAGCATATTAATGGACTAATTGTACTGTCTCTCCTAACTTCCACACCACACTAGCTCTTTGGTATTGGTGTTCTGACATACACATGTGCTTACAAAAGTAAATACTTATACATACAAACTTTATTTAGATAGAATATTTGACTGTATGCGTCGTCTTTTGTAAGAATTTTTTTTTTGTTTTTGAAAATTGAAAAATCATTGCAACTTTGATAAGAGTTTTTAATGGTACTACTGCAACAAAATGTATAGTGTTTGTACTCATTCGACGCAGAATTTTATGCTCTATGACTTTCATCTACACCATTTCTAACATTGAACGTATAGGGTTGAAGACATCTACGGAAAACTGACCTATCACTCCACTTCACTTCTGTTTTTCCCCCAGGGGCAGAAGCTCCCCCCGGAGAGGTGGAAACTTTTCGGTTCTGATATCCTTGAGGTCAAAGAAGTATTTGACCAAAGTTTCAAAACTATATAAATTTTTTCCCCTATTTGCCATTTTTCGGTCTAATTGCGATGGACTATTAGTTCCTTTGAAAAATCAAACAGATGATGACCTTCATTGTCATACTCTGAAGGTCATAAAACTGTTAAACGACTGATAGTACAATGTTTCATGTTGATTTCTGTCAACAATAGAACTAATAGCAATATGTTCACCAAGATGTGCCAAGGGAACCTTGTAAACTACATCTCAATTCTTGTACAACCTAAGAAGTTATTCTTTTATCAATTAATAATAAGTTATTCTTTTTAATAATAAGTTATTCTTTTGAATAATAAGTTATTCTTTTGAATAATAAGTTATTCTTTTGAATAATAAGTTATTCTTTTTAATAATAAGTTATGCTTTTTATTTGATGCAGCTCAATTGATCGAATCTGTAGGAAATAATTTTTTTAATGAAAAAAACTCTAGGATATAACACTAATAAAATAAAAAAATATACAGTTTTCTAATGATTTATATATTTATGACACAATTTTTCTGAAGAGACTGGATAATCCATTATCAAAAGCATGCCTTGAACTGATCCAGAATTGAAATTGAGTCAAAGATATTTTTTTTGAAATATATGTTGTTTCGCATGTGCAATTTTTAACAAATATTTATATTAATCTGTATTAATATTTATATTAATATTTACGTCAATATAAAAACCTCATTCAGTAATGAGTAACTGTCGAAAATCTTGTGCTTCTGTTGTGTCTCCATGAGCATTTCCTACATCAACAACAGAGATACGGAGAGGCTTTCGACTGTAACGTCACGAATCCAACGTTGAGGCCCTTTGTTTGTTTTCTTTTCGTGCACGGCCTCGTTAGACGCCCTGTGTGAACTGTGACCGTAAGTCAACAGTCTTCCCCTTCACCAAACCTGTCCCCCTCCAGTGCTATAAATACAACCAGGACCTTCGTAGCTCCGTCCTGTTTTGCCGCTGGAATTTATGTTCGAAAACATTTTAAAAATTTGATTAAAATTTAACAGAAGATCGCATGGAAATGAAATTGGTGTCATTGAAAAGCTAATTTTTAAACTTCAAGATGCTGTTAAAATAAAGTTTGTGCGACAATATGCTCCAAAGTTATTGTAGGAAACTCTAAAAATTTAATTTACTTTTTAATTAATTAAAATTCTAATTAAAATTTCGAAAAATCCTTTCCTAATGAGCATTTACTATCTAAAATACAACCACCTACGAAATTTCAAGTTTCGGGAGATTTCATGATGAGGGAGTGAGTCATGGTGTAAGTCTTTTATATATATAGAATAAGATAAACTTATACGATCCCATGGATCAGAATCTTTTATTTAATCATATTAATTAATCTATTCAAAGTGCATAATATGAATGCATTTATTCTAATTCAATTATTAATATGGAATATCAGATAATTATATAGAATTCTAAAACATGTAACAAATTTATTCTAATTCAGATATTAATATAGAATATCAGGGATCTTTGCTAGTGGTTTTTTTAATTTTTATTTATTTTCTATTTCTATTTATTAATTTATATTTTTTTACTTTGTTCTTAACTTTGAAAAAAAGTTTGATTGATGTCGTTTAATATTCTGGTAGAGATAATTATATATTCTAGAATATATTATAATATATAGAGAGTAGATATTACATAGATGCATATAAGTAGAATAGAAAGTATAATTTTTAAGATTAAAGTTAATATTTAAGAATCATGTTAAGCGTTATCGTGTTAGGATTTAGATGACTGGTGCTGTATCCATAGAAAACTAAAGTGGACCATAAAAAGAAGCAACAGAAACTATTTTGTTAGGATTTAAATGCAGACGTTTGGCACGATAAGAAATTGGAAGATTTTCGAAAGATAATCCGAAATAATTCGCCAAACAGTTAGGAGACTTGCAAAATTTCTTTTTTTAATTTTTAACCTTGAACGAATTTTCATTTTAACCACTGAACAACCGCATAATTTTTAAGAAAACAATAAAAAAAGTGCCTATTTTTTATTCAAGAAAATTGTATAAAAATAAGTGTATGAACAATATAGAGATTCATTTTTAATTTTTGGAATTTTTTTAGCTGGAAATTAAGAAAATTTAATATTTCAGAAAATCCAACAATCAGGGTTATTGTGACAACCAACTATCTCCAAATACATTAAATAATCTGTTACTGCCATCTGGTATATAAAATAAGAAAATTTTATTTAGTAAAAATGTTTTCGGGTATAAGAAATATATTGTTTTTAATCTTTTCGGTGAGATACTTTTGAAAACTCCAGCCCGGAAATATCACGGACATGAGAAATGGAACGCGAAACCTCACCCCGTGATTTTGACGGAAGCGAGACGGAAGGGGTTAGATAAATATTGCATTTGTTCTCTTCTCCTAAACTTTACGATGTAAATGTCTTACCATCTGAAATATTTGTAAATATTTTAGCGAAACGTATATTTATTTCATGTGTTTAACACTGAGCAAACCATCAGGACATGCAGTTGTGCACAGACGTGTCACATTTTACATTGATATTCAAAATAAAGGAATCGGGTTCATCAGTTTATTCTTTACGAATTACAAGATTTCGCAACTTTTTTAAACAAAAAATAATAAATGATAACCATAAAAATTATAGTTTTTGCCTTATAAAAAAAAAGTATTTGTAGGAACTTTAAAACTTTATTAATCTTTTAATGTAGGGTGAGTCGGGGTAGATTGACCCGCAGGAACAGTGACACAGTCCATAGATTTTGACGATTGGAATGGCTCAAGATGTTCCTTTCCCTTCATATATGTGCCACTGTAACCCTTAGAACAGGGTATATTTTTCGGCAATGTTTAGTCAAAAGTTAATTTTAAAATTATTCAAATCACTAATCTTCTGAGTAAATTTTAATCTAAGTATGTGTTGTGTGATTTCTTTAACTAGTTACGTTTAACTGCCAGGGAATCTCATCCAAAGGTATGAAAAATATTTATTTTTCCGAACTATATTAAGTTTTGAGGTTATTTCGCGCTGATTTTGCGTGACCACTTGCTTTAAGTAAAAAAAGCTCTTTGCCTAGATTAATACAATTGACTCCGGGGCACATTGATACGCGTCATGTGCGTGTATCATTGTGCCTCAACATCAATTACTTTCCTAAATCGTCTTCAGAAATGAAAAAAAGGAAAAAATGAACTATCTAAGACAAACACGCAATTAAGTATTTATTTAAATAATGAAAACGGTTTGATTTCATTGTAAAAATAGAAAGTATTGTTGTAAATTAAGTATATTTTTTTTTACAAATTTATTAAAAAATTGGAAAAAAAATTTTACGAAAACTTAATTAATATAATCAAAAAGATAATTTTTTGCATTTTCAGCTGGTGTGAAAATTACTTTTGTGCTATATTATTTTCGTAAGTCACCAAGGAATCACGCGAAAATTTCCCTTAAATTTTAATTAATTGCAATTTTCCAAAACGGCTTCTAGGTACACATCTCCTTCCTCCAAAGTATTTTGAAACCCATACACACATTTTCCTTTATTATTTATAGAGATAATATTTTTTTAAATATTTTTAATAAATAAATAAATAAAACTTTCAATAACCAGATGATTGTGATTTATCAAAGAAGAATCAGGATACCAATGTATGAATTCACTTTCAAGTTAATTTTTTTTATACTTAAGTTACTCTAAGCAAACATAAACTTATGTCGAAAGATAAAAGTAAATGGGTTCAATTTTATTCAGAGTGGGAAATATTTCAAATGATTAATGAGCTATTAGTAGTTTTTTTGTTTAATGCTGTTCAGTTATTTTTAATATAGGCAACAACAATTTATTATTTATTTTCTGTCTAATGTTTCGTAGGAAGTGGGAGGGGGCTTGGGAATACAGGAAATAAATTCATCTATATTTTATAATCTACTAAACATTTCTGATAGATACATAAATCAGCTGGATGCGTTGCCCACTAGTCCCCGGGCACACTCTCGGTTGAAACACACTGCTTAAGATACGAGGTTCAGATATTGCTCAACTACCTGAGTGTAACATGGAATATTTCCATTCAGATAAAATACTTGTCCAGACCAAATAGTGGAAATGAGTATATTTCGCAACAGCGGAGAAGGAGTTAAACTGCAAGGATCCATTTGAATAATTTCACTATACTCCGTAGAATAAAAGTTGAGTTTTGTCTTTCTGAAATTTCTGATAGTTTTTCTCTTTGCAACTGACTGCCTCGTCTTTAAAACGCATCCTATAAAGATTTGTAGGTAGATTTTTGAGCGAAATCCATTAGTTTGCCCATGATTCGTTCGGAAATCTATTTTAACATATTTGGAATATTTCTATCTGCATATCAAAACATTTTATTTTTAATTATTTATTCTCAACAATTCTGATTGAAGACACTCATTTACTTTGTAATATTTATTAGTTAAGGATGCGTGGTAGGAGCGTCAGGCTCTTAGTTAATTTTGAAGCAATTATTAAAAATTGTTTTCTTTCTAATAATTCATTATGCAACGTTTTATTCTTTTTTAGGAAGCTTCAGTATAAGTATATAATGAAGAAGAGGAAATTTAGTGGCATTGAGGTAAGCAAGATAACGTGGAATGACTTCTTTTTATATTCTGATTAATCTTTCATATGACTTCAGCAATTTCTTTCTGTTAAGAAGTAATAAAATAGTGATACGAGGAAGTTTAAGTGTGAAGTTATCAAACTGCAAGTGGTTTTAAAATTAATTTTCATATATATATATACAGGGTGAATAGGAAAATAACTCTGCCGATCCCCCTCCCTGCCGAGTATACCATTCGAGGTAAAGGAAAGAAATTTGGAATACTGATATGATAGGTACGCACTCAAGAATGATGCGAAAACATCAACTGTCACAGTCACAGTTGCCGTCATAAAATGTCGAAATTTTTAAACGACAAAACCTACTTTTTTCACGGAAACGTGATGCTTACAGTAAACAACTTAGAATGGTATGGTGCTTGTAGCGCGAAAAATGGTGGCATTAGATGTAAACGAAGATAAATGTGACAACAATCAATAACAGACAGAGAAGCAATAGTAAAGCAAACATTTTCTTGTTTCATAAATTTTCGACTTGTTCGCCCTCCAAACGATGACATTTTGTATGTGGCAGATGGTGGTAGTACTACAACAAGAACATGTGAACAGGAATATGTTGAAACTCACATTGAATGACATCTTTAAAATCAGACACAGTTTTCGGATTTTATGCGTGAACTTTGGATTTCAGGTATCCTCACTGTCAGAACTCCTTTGGAGTAAGCTTCAGTGATATTGACTGCCACGAGAACATGAAGTGGTTGAATAGTTTTGTCACCAAAGTGTTGCGTTAACAAGCGTTTGAGAGAAGAACATAAATGTGGGACCCATCTTACATCCACACGACATTAGACAGAACATTTCGGTGTTGTAATTTGAGAATGACTTAATCGATCAACATTGATTCATTATGAGCACTCGTTACTTCACACGTTCGTAGACTTTGGAAAGTAATCTCTTTAAACGGAAGTAATTACCAAGGACGAAGGTGCATTTTATCCCGCAACATACAGTTACTTTTGACTTTTGTTTCTTGTAACAGAAGTGTGCATGGAGATTTGATACTGCTCGGTATGCACAGTTTTTTAATTAACTTTACCAGTCATCGAGAAAGCTGCCTTGTCTATTCAAAGAATGCATAAAAGCCAGCTGTTGTCAGCGTCATACTGGATGAAAATGCACTATCAAAATCCAATCATCACTCAACATCCGCTTGCTGTATTTGAACACGCTAAAACCGATACGGAAAAATGCGAAGATCCGAGCTCAGTATTTTGCGGACCGTAGAATTCAGCACGCCCAGCACGCGTAAAACAACTTTTGCGTTTGCATCACGATGTTCTTCTATCACCAGGTGCATTTCTGCAAAACCCTCAACGGAAATGGAAGGTCAACCAGGACGAGATCGATCGCAAATGCAACCAGTTTCTGAAAATGTTCATATCCAATCCCGCACAGTTTGCACGGAACACAGACCTCTACGTAGCTGATGGTTTCTACTGGAGATACCAGCGTCTCTGCGGCATTTTGTCCATTCAGGTAATAAAGTTTTATCATTTCGCCCCGTTGTTTCACTGCAAGGGCCAAAGAG
>BGPR01020273.1:2684-28074 GCA_013235015.1 Araneus ventricosus
AAACAGAGGTAATGGAAAGGGACATAGTTCAAATGTTAAGACGTCCTCTAGTTCATACGATTGTTTTGTAATATGAATTATCTGGAAAAGCGTTGTAGGGTTGATAGATGCACTTTCACCATGTACCTTGATGGCATCACTTATTAGAGCTAGTGGTTGCACTCTGTCATTTCTTTTGAATTTCACAGCGTTAAAATTATTTCTTTTGATACCAAGAGCAGGAAGGGGACAATAACAGGGCTATGTTTAAGCTTCCTAACTTATTAAAAAATTCGTGATATTTACTCTGTTCTTTACTTCACAACCGCGAAAGCCACGTAATACCAGGGGTAGAAAGATTTAGAAGGAATTTTGTGCAGATTATGCAAGTATACTCATAATATAACTGATAAAATCTTTATTTGCACAAAGAAGTTTAAGATAGAAAAAGTATATTAATTAAGTAAGAATTTATTTAGTAAGACAGATAATTTCGCGCATACAGGTTGGATGGTTCGTTGTTGTTCAAGCCGAGCTAGCAGGAAAGTCAAACATTCGCCAAACTTCAACCATTTATAGTACTTAAACGGTATGCGTAACGAAAAAATAGTATGGACATAAATTGTAGGAAATTTTGTGCTGATTATTTTGATGTACCCGATTCCACTGAAGATGCTCCGTGTATGGGGCCTGTTGCACGTTAAATCATACGTAGTGGTCAAACGTCCTCCCGTTGGTGTGGCGTGGAAGTTTGGAGAGGGGGGTGCGAGCTCAGGTCTCGTCCTCGTCATCTGACCGAGGTTCAAAATTACGAGGTCCGTCCCAAAATAGCCCTCGTGTTGCTTCAAAACGGGACGTTAATATAACTAAACTAATCAACTAAACTATTTTGATGTATGATGATGCCATAAAAAAGTTGTTAGTTTTTGAGTTATAAGCAAAAAACTGGGGAAAGTCCATTTTTTTTCATGTTTTTTGGCTATAACTAAAATTCCAACAAAAACTTTTGGTGGGAAACCTCAGATTCGTAATCAGCACCCCAAAAAAACATTAAGGAGCAAAAAATTACGACTCCACCAGAATTTGCTTTAAATCATTTCTTTTTAGCACCTAATGACTGGACTACGTATCGAGTAGACACATTCTCATCCCCTCGACGTAGGGTTGCCATACGTCCCATAATACTATCTGTCCCGTTTTCTCACTAAACTGCGTTATTTTTATTTTAAAATGACTTGCGCCCAATTGTATAATTTCATGAAAGAAGAAAATGATGCAATGGACCTTATGCACGTGTCGTCATAGTCACGTGATGGTGGGACGGCTGATCGGAGTTCGAATAGAATGTATAGCCAGCTAAAATAGCCATAATCAGTTATTCAATTAATATGCAATATATTGAAACTCAAATATATTTGAGAAAAACATTCACAGAGATAAAGATTATGTATTGAGAGTTAGAATATAAAAGAAGGCTTCGTCACACTAAGCACATCGTATTTCTGAAGGTCACAACAAACTGTCCTAAATCGAAGACACGAGAGAAACAATTTATAGCAATAAAATTTTCTGCCGAAATACTGCGTTAAAAGATTGAAGAAAAACATTTAATAAAATTTCAGTCGACAACAAATTGAGTTAATAAAAGAGGGCCTGCGATTGTTATGTATTAAAACTAATATTCTATTATTTTTAATCCAAAAAACCTGCTTTTATAGGCAATCATAAAATAAAACTGTCAGACATATATACTATTAAGGAAAATTTTTAATTTTCTATAAAACTGTATAATAAGCGAATTTTACATAAACATATAATCAGCACAGAAGAAATCAATGTTTAAAAAAGCGAAAGAAACTATTTCCAAACAAAGCAAAAATTCACTTATTTCCAAGTTGTGAACAATACATAAGAATGCAGCGTTGCATGAAACCCCGTCTTATTTCTGTAGCAATCAAGATTACAAAAAATCGACTGTGATAGATAAATCAGTTTTTCCAATAAAATTTTCTGACGAAATACTTCGCTAAAAAAAAAAAAAAAAAAAATCTAAGGTAAAAATATAAATTGATATTTCAGTCGTCAATTTACATGCCGATTATGCATAGGAAAGAATAGGTGTTCACTTTGTTTATCCTGCCACAGATGTTTTTCTCTCTCGAACCCAAACTGTGCATAAGGTCCATTAAGATGGTCAAATTTCTAAAACATGACTGGCTTAAAAAGGATTAGCCTCGCATCTTTTTATTATCCTAATGTACGTTTTATTAGATTGCTTAATCATAAAAAAGGAGAAATTCTATATACAAATCGTAAATCCAGATTAAATATAATATAATGCATTTAAACATGTGCTGTACAATCATATTTAAATTCACTGTACGCAAAAATATAATTTTAGAGTCTCTACATTGTTGACTATTTACAGTTAATTTTTCACCCAGTTTGTGTTCACTGTCTCTTACGGCCTTATTCACCATGCATGGTTAAACCATGATCAGCGGTTAAATTGGAATTTACACGAACAAGCGAATGCTGACCAAAATGATAGGCTTGATTTATATATACCCTAACTGGCGAGAAAATCGTTTGGCTCGAAGGCTGAGAGTAATTTTAAAAATCGCCAACAATTGAGATACCATGCCAAAATAGCAACCGCTAGGGTATACATTTGGGCGACGCATTTCGGTCAGCTTTCGCATTATCATGGCAGAACCATCATTTAACCGCTGATCATGGTTTAACCATGGATGGTGAATAAGGCCGTTTGTGTGGCTGAAAAGTTTAATAAAGAGCTCGCATGCGACTCTGAGGTTGTAAGTCTCCCGTAACGAGACCATCTCTCTGGTCTGATCTGGAGGACAGGATCACCCACTTCCAAAACTTCTAAAAGATATAGTTTTTGAATTGGTCTTACCAGGGAACCGGTCTTTGTTTCAACTCGGGCTACACAGGAAAAGCCATCTCTACTTGGATAGATCGTCTCAACCCTTCCCATTGGCCAGTCCCACGAGGACAACGTCCCCGGTCTTCAGAGACTGACATTTTACACTCGCCTTGTGTACAAGTTGGCTGAGATACTCCTTTCGAAACCTTCTCCTTCCTAACAGTGTTTTAGTCGAATATTAAGCTTACTTGAGTCGACAAGATCTAAGTCGGGGACACCTGACCGTTTAAGGTCCTGCAAAAATAAAGGTGTTAATGGTATAAGTGCCTCCATCTCATCAGAAAGGTAAGCGAGAGGTCTACTTATTGATCGTTGTTTCTAGATCACAGCTGACAGTCAACAATTCCTCGTAATTGAGGGAAGATCTTCCAAGGACTCGTAATAGTGTTTTGACCGAGAAGATCAAGCGCTCACACCATGCTGCGGTATGGGGGATGAATTTCCACTGCATGGGTGAAAACGGTTCTTCGGATGCAATCCTCTCCCAGTTTATTTCCCTTAAGGCTTGCCTCGTAGAATTTTAAAAATGCCTTTTCCTAAGAGATGGAGCTGATGTTTACTAGGTTGTGACGACATTGTTTTCATCAAATTTACAACCTTCTTGCCGAAAAGGAAATAATTGGTACTTTCTTGCACTTCAGAAAAACTGAATCATAGAGGAGGAATTCCTCCTCTATGAACTGAAGGGTTCCCTACCCACATAAAAATACCGCAGTGACCCCTCTCATTCTTATATTACAAAAGAGAGGGTCCTGCTTTTTGCCTTTGGCTATAAAGGAGGATTGGACAAAAGTGTTAACTTCCCGTTCTGTCGGAAAATTGTATGAAATATATTTCTTTTTAGCTAGTTTTAGAAATTTGGTGAAAACAAACGCATATATTGTGTAAAAGGGTACTTTGTAGATCGCCACAAAGTTTCAAAGCAGTTAAATGTTTTTTTCCAAAACGAAATATGGTTTTTGAATTATTAATTACATCCTTCTTTGAGTATTTATTTTGACCTTCTTATAATTTTTATAGAAGAATAATTCTGTAACAATCATATGAAATTTTGTAATCTTCAGCAAATTTTTTCTACTCCGTACTATGGGTTAGGTGGAGCCCTTTGCTTCATCTTTTTGCGAAGACAGCCTTAAGACGTTGCGAGTTCCAGTGAAGTTTGTTCCGTTATTGGAGTACATGGTAGTGGGTCTTCTTGCAATAAATCGTCTTGGCGATTAAATGAAAGCTTCTGTACTCAATTATGTCACCACTTCCAGATGTATTGCACGATAAACAGCGCAAGTGAAAAGAACAACCCAAGCTTTGGCTTTGGGCTTGATGAAGAGCGGTCCGCATAAATCAACACCTGTGATCTCGAAGACTGCCGATTCTCTGATTCGATCTAAAGGCAGATGAATGGGTGGAGCCGTCAGGGATTTAGCTGCGTATGTTTCGTTTCGCCGCAATGATCCAATATCTTTCTCTCAACTTTGCAGCAATTAATTGGACCCCCGCATGGCAATTCGTCAGATGACATTTTCGAATTAAACACGTTGTTAGGTGATATTTAGTTGGAAGCAAAATGGGAAAACGGAAATCCAGAGTATCATCTCTTTCGATGATCTTAGTTTTGACTCTGCTAATTCCTTTATCATCTTTGATTACGACCAGTTTTTTAATGGAATCGTTTTTCTCTGAAAAACTTTTTCTCTCTACCATTCTCCACAATACATTTTCAGCTTCCTTCTCTAAATTATCCAGGACTTCAGAAGAGGGTTTTAATTTTTTACGTGTATTGTCAACAAATCGAAGAACCCAACACAAAACTAATTATCTTGGAAATGTTAGAAAACCTCTCAAACCACTCGCGAACTTCAATTTTGACGGTTAAGTCCAGTACTTTATCTTTTTTAAGTTCGGAGTTAACACTCTCTTCATCTGCAATAAATTCGCAATTGGTGTGCCTTTCAGAAAAGTTGGACCCTCCCACCATCTACTGCGTAGCAACTGTTGTGGAGTGCATCCTCGTGATGCTAAATCCGCTGGATTCTACTTTCCAGGGATATATGACCATTGCGAAAATTCTGTGATAGATAGGATTTCTTTAACCTATTACCTACGAAAGTTCCCCATTTGTCATTTCGTTGAATCCAGGAAATCGCAGTCGTGGAATTGGACCAGAATGTTAATGCTTTCAAGGGGATATCTAATGCCTCTACTATATATTTCGCAAAGCGAGCTCCCAACAAACAAGCAATTCCAATCTCGGAATAGTAAGCCTTTTCAAAGTGGACACACGAGAATTTAGGTCCTGCAAGTTCCAAGATAATTTCGCCCCGATTGTCACACTGCGTAGAAAAATTACTGCAGCATAAGCGTCCAAACTGGCATCGCAAAAAACAGGTAATATCCAATGATCAGGAGAGCCGTACCCCAAACGCCGGGGGATCTTGATTTTAGAAAGATCTTTCAGTTCGTCCAACCACTGCATATACTTTGACTGAATATCTGTAGACAAAGGAGTGTCTCAATCTGATTTGGTAGCCCAAGCTTGTTGTACTAATAGCTTTGCAGGCAGTAGAGCTGGTGCTAAAAATCACAGAGGGTCGAAATTCCCCTGTGTCAGAGAGAGAATTTTTCTCTTTGTCGGGCTTTCTAACTTTGCCTCGAGTTTAGGTGCAAAAAATCTCTGTCCGGTTCCCTTAGTTCAATCTGCAGGAAGGCTCGCTTAATGTCTGACGTCACCCCGATAGCATTTTCTCTAAACCGTAATAAAAGTAAAGGTATTTGTTCAATACGGTTTGGACCACTGAATAAACAATAATTCAGGGAGGGGGCTCGGCCTGTTTTATTTGATGCGTCAAACACGGGTCTAATTTGAGTGGTAAGACTCGGGTTTGAAACCGGGATGATGAGGCAAGTAATGACTCCTTTCATATAAGTCATTTTCGGGAACCTTTTCGATGATCCCTTCATCTAACCAATCTCTAAATATCTGGTCATAAGCATATTTTCTTAAATATCTCAATTTCCTTGTTATGGAAAACAATCGAGTTTCTGCAACATGGCGATTTGTAGGAATTTCCGGAGGCTGTTTTTGGGTCCAAGGTAAACCTACTGAGTATCGTCCTTCCTCATTTCTGGAAAGATAACTCGGGAATTCTTCACGAGCAAGCTCATCCTCAATTTCCTTTGTTAATCTTCGACCATCGTCAGTGATACCAATTGTTTCTAAATTCCACAAATCACTAACTTTTAGGTTTTGGACAAAAAAACTGCTCGTCAACATTGTTGAAAGTTCTCTGCTTTCATTATTTGAAGATGCGTGTTCGCCGCAGATAGTTCAACCTAATTTTGTGTTGACAGCAGTCAAAACCCCTTTAAGTTGTTTCACTCCACCTGTGATTACCTTGCTATAAACATCACTACCCAGAAGCATTTCAATTTTGGGGCAGCCATCATCTAAATCTGATATCCAAATTTTATGCCTTTTTCATTCTTTTAATATCTGCTCTTTGGGCAAACGAGACATATTGCCACATATGACCTCTTGTTCTAAGAAATCAAACTCAAACAAGGTACCTTTTCCTAATGGGGACACTTTTACACTACATTTTTTTGGGCATCTAGCGTCTGTGGTAGCACCCCCAAACAAGGTGTGCGCAATATTTTCTGAGGCTTTAAATATACTCTTAAAATTTAAAGCCTCGGCGGTAGATTTTAAAATATAAGATCGTTGTGATCCACTATCTAGTAAGCAGCGAACTTTCCTCTTGCTTATGCCTTTATTGATTTCCACAATCAGGGCCATCAATGCTACATCATTCATACAAGAATTGCTTTGCACAGATACAGGTTCCTGTCCCTGCGATTCTGGATCCTTTTTTGCCGGTAAATCAGGGCATAATATTATAGGGTGGGATTTACCACATAATAGACATCTAATGAAGGCTTTGCACCCCTTGGCAAAATGCCCCGGAGATAAACATTTGAGGCAAAATTTTCCCTCCTTTAGTTTATTGATCCTTTCTTATGGCGATAAGATCGAGCGATCAAGCATTCTTTGCTTTCGTGCGCTTTACCACAAAGGCGCATTTATGACCTTTGGCTATAAACAGGCCCGCTGCGGTGGCGACAGACCCCTTACCTGCTTTTGGTTTCGTTCCTCCTCCCCGCTCTTTTCTATGGACAAAAGGAGTTCCAAAAGTGGTTCGCACCAACTTGACCCTCTCTTCATTTTCCACCTCTTTTCGTAAAAATTCTAACAAGTTGGAGAGACGCGACTGAGTTTCCTTCTCTTTGTCGTCTTTATTGAATTGAGGGCTTCGTTGCCAAACCACGCAAAATATCTGTCGATAGACAGGATTCAACCATAGGATACAGCCAGGCTGCACTATTATATTGGTCTATCCCCATCGATTCTAGAGATCTAAGATTTGATTCAATTTTTTCGAAGAGTTTCGATAATGATAACCTATCCTTCCCATGAGACTGCACATTAGACACTATTAACTTTAACAATTCCCTAACATAAATTTCGGTCAACAGTTCCTTTTTTCCAAATCTATCTTTCAAGGCCGAGACGGCCTTTTGATAGTTATCTGAGGTTAAAGGGTAGCTTTCCATCAATTCCCTAGCCCTGGTACCTGGCAGCATTGACTGCAAAAGGTAATGGAACTTGTCACATTCTTCTACGCTCTCATCTTCGTGAATATTTCAAAATTGTGCCCAAAAAGACATCCAATTAATCAATTCCCCGTCAAAGCTTTGTATCTCAATCTTGGGGAGTTTATAACGTTTTTCTTTAACAGTAACGCTGTCGTCAGCAGAAATGCTGCCAGTCCTACCACAGTTCTTTTCCAACTTTTCATCCATGATCCCTTTTAAAACAAAAAATTCGTCACAGTATTTATCGCAGCCTTCCATTTCTGCGCTTAACGCGTCTTCATCGGCGGCACTGTCGGCTAATAAATCGATTATCTTATCGTCATAATATTTTAAATTGCTCAAGTATTCTTGCAATCTTATCAATTTAACTCTTAAAATGCCTTTATCCGATACATCTTTCTTTAATTCTTCTTTAAGAAGATTAGCAGTTTTAGTGAAGTTTACACGGGCTGCACTACGCCTTTTTTTTCAAAGAATCCATATTCAATTTTTAACTTCCTAAACTACTCTCAGTAATATACCCCGAAATAATTCAGTGTATCTATACATATATCATTTCAAACTAGATATATACTTATAAAAATACAATTTCAAAATAATGCTCAATACTTTGTTTCAAATTCATATCTTCAAAATAATTCAATATAATAATGCCTTTCATTAAAATAACTCAATATTTATACATAAACTCACAATTAATATATATTCATAAAAACACAATCTATATATAATGTGTTATACTATCTTCATATTCATATCTATTCAATATAAAGGCATTTTCTTAATATAATCCTATAACTATATTTCTCAAAAAATTCAAAAGTACACAGACTTTTAATATTAGGATATAGTTTCTTCAATATGCATATCATATTCACGTAGGAATTGTATTTTAACAGTCTAGCTCAAAAGCGTAAGTTTAATTCCTTCCCAATAATAATTTCTCACTTTCCGAACAAGCTCATTTGAATAATTGGTGTGTCAGCAGAAACGTATCGGATGATAAGGATCACGCGCTTTCTCACGGTAATCACGTGATGCGTGGGTGTAAGCTCTCCGTTAAAACCCAGTGTAATGTTTGAATCTGCATGAGATGACTTTTCGAAATCGAACGGACCAGTCATGCGGTAAGTGAGCAATAGGCAACGAGTTACGGGGTTTCATCCCTGCCTGCACGGCGGCGATGGGCGACGGCTCTAAATAATGCTGTATATGTAATGTAACCTATAACTAAGATGTAACTCTAATTAAACCCTTTTACGAAGTATAAGTTGATAACTTAAGTGAGTAACAACCCTAACTCTTTCTTGTCTAAATGTAAATAATTACCTGTGTAAATACTTTTCTTATTTCATATTATGTTGTTATAATTAATAAATAATTTTGTTTCTAACTCCTGTTTCTCATCCTTTATCTTTGGTGCATTACCCCTAGAGTGCCCATAAGATAATGCTCTTTTTCTACAACTTATGTTTGGCTTCAGGCCGTAATCATAATAATTTCCACATTTATTAACTAAGTATCTTCTTAAAATATCTTCATTTAATAATTTTCATACACAAGATACAATGCAGAAAATTATTTCTTCTTGCAAAACATAAATTTATCTTTCTATAAACTTTGATTGCAGTATTATATCACTTGTAAAATACTCAGATATACTAAAAAAATATATCCTGGCTGGCTTGCCACTTTGTGGAAAAATCTATTTCGCACAAGCTTATCAGAAGAAAATATTTATTCTTCAAAATTGTAAAAATGTTAGTGTACTTATCTGCAATCTAAATGATGACATGCAGTATGGGATTCAACATCTTTTATTGCCTGTCGACATGGAGATCATGTTGTACACATAATAAGTCAATAAATCATGTTCTTATGCTCAGCAGATAATGATACATAAATCAATCCTAAATATATTCATATTACTATAATGTGCCTCTCATTCAACATAGTGCACACGAGTTCTTTACTTTATACTCAAAGACATGCCAAGAAGCTAACAGAGATTACGCTAAGCTTCCGGCGCTGCACCGATGAATGACGTAGTTGGTGTTTCTACGCGTTTTGGGGTTACTTTCTATTAGAATTCGCCAACAACCAGATGTAGATTTTCTTTGTTTCGTGTGCGCCAACGTTTCATTCTCAAAGCAAAAAGAGAAAGTTGCTTGGATCGATTTTTTTTACTATTACATTGTTTTTAAGTACATAATTTGTGCATTATTAATTAAAGGAAGCTTGAGAAATATCAATAGTAGACACTTGACACTATATTTAAAATTGTATACAGCAGAAGATTCTATGAAAAAAAAGAATTGATTACACCAACCATGTTTTCATCTTGAAATAAAGGATGCATAAATTTTTTAATAATTAAAAGGAAATTTAATAAAAAAACTAAAATATTTACAATGAATAATGCTCGAATAATAATCGAATTACAACTCAAATTTTAAATTATATATTCAGTAAAACTTTTTTTTTCACTCTTGTAATACGGAGTTTTTTAAAGTTGATATGTACATTGAATTTTTTATATTATACAGCATAACCGAAAGCTTCATATTCTATTTTAAATATTTTTCTTAGCACTCTTATAATATTTTTCATTGTATGCAAATATTTTTCGGATAAACTTGCGCACAAATGAATCCGTTAAATCTAGAGTTTTAACATTTAGAAAAAAAAATATTCAGAGCAGTTTTCCTATCTGAACTCTGCAAGACTTTGCCCTTCTTATTTTTTTGGAACAAATTTCGTGCTACTTTAATTATTTGTAAGTTTGGATTTTTAAATCCATCCATAATGTTCTTGGAGAGACTATTCAATTTATTTGATAAGTATCAGTTCTTCGAACGTCTACGGACAACCACCCCAAACATTTCTTTGACCACCACTGTAAGTCTGGGGAAAGAGGGATGCAAAAGAGAGTGAGTTGACGCAAGAGGTTGAGTGAATGACCAAGGGGAGAGCCCAAGGCCATGGCTGACCATTGTTGTGTGGTAAAAGAGCGGCGATGGTTTTGAAACTTTCTTTATGTGCATAATTAATAATGTGTGCATATATATCGTATTCTAACCAAGAATGTAAATAAATTAGATGCACAGAAATCCATCCCAATCTCACATCTTAAAAGCAACTGAATCATAAACAAAACAAATTCCTACGTTTTGGAACTGATTAATCGACACAATTTTGGCGGGAATAATAAGCTATGGTTAAAGGAAATTTGTTTCAGCATTTTTTTAATGTTGGAAAAATTATTTAATATTGGAGAAAATGCCAATAACGCAACCTTTTGTCTTTATCATAGGAACCAGCAATATATTTTAAAACTCGTTTCACTGTCATCCAGTCTTCTGTAGAAGGGTTTTCTAAATGACGTGATAGAACACCAACACAATAGGCTAAATCTGGTCTTGTGCCTATCATTAAGTACATTAAAGCACCTACAGCTTCTCTATACGCGAACGTTTTACTGCTTTGTTCATCACTTTTCTCTATATTTATGCTTTCTTTAAGCATGGGAGTAGATACTGGTTTAGAATGTTCCATGTGAAATTTTTGAAGAACTCTTTTAGCATAAGCTTGTTGATTAATTTTGATACTTCCGTCCTCAAAATGAAGGATTTCAAGACCTAAAAAATAACTAGCCTGTTTGGTTGTGATTTTGAATCTTGAATTCAAATCCTCTATGAATTTTTTAGATTCTTGTAAATCAGTTGCTGCAACTAATCCATCATCCACATACAAACAAACTATCAACTTCTTTTCGTCTTTGTCTCTAATATACAAACATGGATCAGCTTCACTTGTTTTAAATCCAAGTTCTGATAAAAAATTCTCCAAAATGCTTGTTCCAACAGCGAGAGGCTTGTTTGAGTCCATACAGACTGCGTTTTAATTTGCACAGTCGATCAGTACCATCACTGTAACCTTCTGGTTGCTGCATGTATACTTCTTCATCAAGTTTGCCATACAAAAACGCTGAACAAACATCAAACTGGGTAAGATGCATTCTTTCATTGGCTGCTATACTGAGAATTGAACGTACAGTTGCCATCTTTGTCACAGGTCTGTAAGTTTGCTCATAGTCAATTCCATAACGCTGAGTGAACCCTTTAGCAACTAACCTGGCCTTGTATTTATCAATGGAACCATCCGGGTTTTTCTTAATCTTGTAGACCCACTTGCATGGAATAGCTTTAGAATTCTTTGGTAATTCTTCTAAGGTCCATGTCTCATTCTCAATTAATGAAGACATTTCTACGTCCATTGCACATTTCCAATGCCTATTCTGCTTGCATCTAATGGCTTCTTCAAAAGTCACAGGTTCTTCGAAGTCTGCGATAAAGGCTTCAGCTACTATTATATAGTCTTCGTAGCATTTTGGTTTTCTTAAGCTTTCTCTGTCTCTCAGCTTTCTGAAATTTGATTCATTGTTTGAATCAACACTTGTATACTCCTCTACTGATTCATTTCCAGAAACTTCATCTGTTTTCTCTTCTAACTTTCCCTGGTCTTCAGATTCAGAATTCATTCTATTTTCATCTGTAATGGGAAAATGAACAACCTTTCCACATGTAGATATTTTTTCATTAAATCTCACATCTCTTGAACAAATCACAGTATTTGATTCTTGAACCCAAAGACGATATTTTTCATCTCCATCATATCCTATCAAGATGGCTTTAGTAGTTTTATTATCCATTTTTCTTCTTCTTTGTTTGGGTATGTGGGCATAGCATACAGATCCAATAATTCTTAAATGTTTATTTCTAGGTTTCTTTCCTGTCCATAATTCATAAGGACTCACATTCTTAACTGAAGACTTTCCAGTTCTATTAAGTATGTACACTGAAGTATTTATTAGTTCAGCCCATAATGCTGGAGGAAACTCTTCATCAGGGTTAGAGTTTTTTAATGTTCTGGCCATTTCAACAATAGTCCTATTCTCTCTTTCACTCCCACCATTTTGCTCTGGGGTGTATGGTGCTGCAAATCTTTGAACAACTCCTTTCTTTTTCAAAAACATTCTAACCTCTTTGTTATCAAATTCTCCTCCATTATCACTGATGACTTCTTTCACAATATGACCCAAATTTGTAGCATAAGCTAAAAATTCTTGGAGAGCACTAGCAACATCAGACTTTTGTTTCAGAAAGAAAACACATCTAAACTTTGTAAACTGATCTTTAAAAACAACAAAATACTGAAATCTCCTGAAAGATTTATCAAATGGACCACAAACATCTGCAAAAATTAATTCTCCAGGTGAGGAACAGTTATTTCTAGATCCAAAACTTAACCTGTGAGCTTTTCCATATATACATGCTTCACATAATTCATTTTGAATATTAACATGGATGTTCAGTTCATGATTTAATAGAGATTTCACATGTCGTTTATCTTGGTGGCCCCAACGCTCATGGTAGAGTTGTAACAGTGAATCATCTGATGTGGCCAAGTTCACTTCAATTGGATTATTTGGAATAAGTACTTCCATATGAACTTTGTATAGACCACCACTTTCGTTTCTTGTACCATAGAGTACAGCCTTGTTGTTGATTTTTAACCAACACTCTTCAGCAGTTGACTCGAATTTGCTATTTTTATTCCTATCGTGTGTTGCTAGTACTGAAAATAAATTTTTACTGATACCAGGAACTAACCATACTTCTTTAAGTTCTTTAAATTGCTTCTCTCCATTTACTTTTGCCACAACCTTTAAAGTTCCTTTTCCTATAGCTGGTAAGATTTTATCATTTGCAACAGTAACTCCATGTGGGGATTCAAATACTTCAAAGTTTGTGAAGTAATTACTGTTATTGGTGATATGCTTTGATGCACCATTATCAACAAACCAGTCATAACAATCTTCTTCAGATAAGAATGCTTCTTCGTGTAGGGCTAACAAAGACATATTTGCTGTAACATCATCTTTTCTTCGGAACTTATCATTCTGATTGGGCTTTTCTGGCTTTCCATCAGCTATCCACTTTCGGCAAGATTTCACCCAGTGACCATTTTGGTGACAATAATTGCACTTTCCAATTTGCTTTTTACTTTTGTAAAGTGTTTTGGTTTTAGTGGCTTTGGCTTCTAAAGCTTCTTGATTTTGGACATCACCTTTTAATTTCTCTTCTTTATTTTCTCTTTCTTGAGTGCACCATTGAGTTGTTAACTCATCAATGGTTCTTTTATCTTCATTTAAAAGAAGCCAACTGGACTTAAAAGAACGGTACTCTTGAGGTAATGTGTCTAGAATCTTGCATATTAATAGCATTTCAGGAAGTTGAGCTTCTTGTTTTCTTTCAAGACCCAAATTCAATTCATTCCAAAGGTTTTTTAGTTTTGATAGGTGAGCAGTCATACTGTCATTAACTGTCCATTTAAACTGAAAAAACTGCATACAAATATTGTAAAGTTGATTATCTGAGGTAGCTTCATATAGCTTATGAAGTTCTAGCCACACTTCTCTTGCATTTTCAAATCTCATTATCTTCTGCATAGTTTCTTCAGTCATTGAGTTTGTTAGTACCATCATGGCACATGTGTTCACCTTTTTGTAACACATTAAATCCTTTTTATACTTTTCCAAAGTTGCTTCGTTAGCTCCTTCAGGTGGGCGACTTGGTTTCTGTAATTTTCCTTCTACGACTTCTAAAGTATCAGCATGATAATTCAAAACAAATTTAATTTTGTACTTCCATAGCGGCCAGTCACTCTCGCCACTTAAAGGTTTCACTTGTAATCTTGATGCATCCATACTTAATGCTTCACCCTTATTGACGCAATATTTTCTAATATTTCTAAATATATACGAGTACTCCAGTCCACTTTAATCACAAGATTCTCTCTCTAGAGATTTCTTAAAAATGATTTCAGGACCTGAAATTGCATCAATTACAAGGAAGATATAAACTTACAGTTCTTGCAGGCCACGTGTTAGGCTTAACTTTTATTCTATTTGTATGCTTCAATAAATGTAATCATCTTTTCACAGTTCCATACTCAAAACACATATAGCGTGCATGAAGCCCATAACCTATTCAAATTTGTATGAAAAAGCTGAAGCATTTGTTTTAGATTTAATAAGAAACTTTTAATAAAATGAAGAGCATGATTAGATCGCCAACTCTCGATGAAAGGTAAACAATACAGCCCTTGGGCATCTGTTGCCAGAAACAAAATTACATACAGATTCTAAAACAATTATTTTTCTTTTAACATTTATGAGATTTTAAATAAATCTTTAACATTTTCAGGACACATTTTGGGATCTATAGTCCAAGACAACTCAAGAATGTCATACAGTGGAAGCTACGAATGGTATTCTTCCGCCAAGTGAAATAGTCTTGCAGTTATTTTATTGTATTTTAAAAGTAATTGACATATTTCAACAGAATGTTGCTTTAAATAACAAAAACCGATATTCTCTGCAATAAAAATCTATTTTCAAAACGTATGCTATTTAATTTCTTAATTTTTTTTCCGCTTTCTGTCGGAAATTAAGAGGAACCAAATGACCTTGGGAGCATTCGGGGGAAAAGCTTTTTTTTCTCTGTCTCTTCGGAGATCACATTTGGCGAATAATCTCTCTTGGTGCTGGCGTCATTATGATTACTCAGAAAACTTAACAGAATTTATTGCTGTTAACTAATTTCTTTTTATCATTTTTATATAGTAGCAACTTCTATAATATCGCTGCTTTTGAAATTATTTATTGATCTTATCTTTTTAAAGTATTTGCATCATTTTTTGTACATATATATAACAATATACATCAAAATAAAATTGAAATATATGAAAAGTGAAATATGAAGGCGATGCAAAAGACTCAAATAAATCAAATGAAAATAAAAACATATCATAATAAAAAAGAGTGCAAATGAGACAAAATATTGAAAAAAGAGGAAAAGATACAAACAGGGATTATTGGAGTGTTATAGTGATGCAGATTTTGGAGGATGCAAAGCATCAGGAAGATCTAATAGTGGTATTGTGATTTTGTACAGTGGTGGTGCCATATCATGGTTTAGCCAAAGGCAGTCAGTGGTTGCAACTTCTACAACTGAAGCTGAAATGATAGCTGCGAATGAGTGTTGCAGAGAAATAATTTGGCTAAAGCGACTGTTTTCTAATGTCACAAAATTAGATGGAATACCAGTGCTTCAAGTTGATAATACAGCAGCAATTAGGTTAGCACAAAACCCAGAATTCCACCGACGTACCAAGCATATCAGCATCAAACATTTTTTCATCAGAGAAAAGGTGTTAGAAAAGGAATTACTGAATTGCAACTAGTATCAACAGAAGACCAGATTGCTGATATGATGACCAAACCTTTGTTTAAACCAAGATTAATAACTCTCTGTTCAAAAATAGGACTTTTGTAAAAGTTTATATTGAGAACTTTACTAAGCTAATTATTTGCATTTTTTTCTTTTTAACAAGGGAAAGTGTTAAAGATTTATTTAAAATCTCATAAATGTTAAAAGAAAAATAATTGTTTTAGTATCTATATGTAATTTTGTTTCTGGCAACAGATGCCCAAGGGCTGTATTGTTTACCTTTCATCGAGAGTTGGCGATCTAATCATGCTCTTCATTTTATTAAAAGTTTCTTATTAAATCTAAAACAAATGCTTCAGCTTTTCCATACAAATTTGAATAGAAAAATGTGTGACACCTCACAGTGGGAGCGTCGCTGGTAGAACGGACTTTCTCGTTTACAGCAAGCAATCAACTTGCCAGAAAGGTTAAAGGTTGAAGGAGGGTCCTCCCCCATCCGGCCAGGCCCTCACAGGGTTCAATGGACCTCTCTTACTTTTGAGGGGAAGTTCGTAACACGGGGCTTCAAAATCCGGGTGATGCTTCAATTTACAACGGAAGGGCAAGGAGGTATAGATGGATTAAAGCTTTGGCAAGAAATTCTTTACTTTTGAATAGACTTTTTCGTGTAATTAAAATTTCTAGGCAGATTAAGAAATTTAATTTTTTCCCCTATGGCGATTAAGTCTTTTCAGGGGGCATTTCGGAAAAAAATATTTTTAAATATATTGATTTTCTTTTTTAAATTAACATTTGTATATTAGTTTATGCACATTTTGAGGTTTTTTTTATGGTTTTAGTTCCCCCACACGAATAGTCCGTATTTGATGCTACTGCATTTCCCATTGTATGAATTTATGTCTATCGAATGTATTACATATATTATTATTTTCGAGGATTGTATTTTTATTCTGTGTTTGTTTTGAATTTTTGCATGTTTATACAATGTATCACTTTTTCTTTGTATTCTTCCCCGCCCACCATTGAAACGTTCCATACCCTATGGGTGAGTGGGTCGACGTGGAACATCAATAAATATGATTTCGCTGGCTTATTATTTATTACAATACTGAGTAAAGGAAATATTTTATTTTCTACCAGCGCAAAATTACATATAAAACGCGCTTCCATGTCAAGTATTTTGACTTATTCGCAAACATTGCATAAGAAAAGCGGTTAAAAATACCCCTAGGGGTCTCATGTTTGGAAGTGAAAAATACGTATGTTAATCAACCAAGATTCATTTAAACTGACAAAATGGTGACTGGGTTGCCGATGGGTGATTGGATAAAATAAATAGAAAAGGGGGCCGGGGAGAGTGGGGTAAAACCAGGTACCCCTGATTCTGGCGCTATCATTTTTCCTAACAAACAGATATTGAATGACACTCGACTAGTCAAGGAAAAGGAACAGTCAGAGTGGCGTGTTGTAGCTGTTGAATTCGCTTCGTTTCTTTGTTTTAAGACGTCAACTCTCTAATGCTCGTTTGATTTTAAACTATCCTTACATAAAAATCATTACAGTTATAAAAACTATAGTTAGTCCAGCTTATTATAAGTTTACTAAGGATTTATAGCCTATCAAACAATAAGGATTTATTCCAATAATTGCGCGGTTCTATTTCGTTTTTCATAACCGCTGCACTCGGAGTAAAACCGGGTACTCCAAGTGGCGTGCGACCGGGATAGTCAGTATTGATGTTTCCTCCGATGAAGACGATTAAAACGCATCAAACGTTTATTGTTTATATTTTAATGATGTATTTTCTTATTTGAATGAAGAAGTAGGGTTAGTCCAATGTAAAAACTGTCTTAGCTGTTCCCACGAAAGCTGTAGTGGCGCGGAGGAAAAACACATCCGCTTTACATGTGAATTGTAACTAATATTCTTTAATTGTCATGTAAAATAAAAAAGATGGTAACGCGTGTACCCGGTTTTACGGGTAGTTTGACTTTTTTTTTTTTATTAAAAAGTACTTGATAAAAAAAAGTAATGAAACTGTGACTTTTCTGAAAAGATATAATGTACTCCGATAAACAATGAATATTTTGATAAAATTTGGCAAGCTCTATGTCGAATATTTTAGCTCCAATAGGCCTTCAAACCTTAGCTACCCGGTTTTACCCCACTTTCCCCTATAGATGTCCCAGCCGCCATTCTCCGAAGGTGTCGTGGAGACAAAATATTAGTGTGTTTATGAGAATTTTCAAAATGAAGTATAAAGAGGTGTGTGAAATAATGTTACAACGCTTTGGGCCCCGTTCACTCTTGTGAAGTGCACTGAGGGTCGAAAAACACTCTAAGCCTCAGTTCCACTTGCTGTGCCACTGGATGATGACTGGTTTTGGCCTCCAATGTGTTTTCTGCATGCAATGGCGTAATGAGTGGGATTTAGGGGGAGGGTATGGGGAGACGGTGCGCCAGTTTTGCATGACAATGGAGGCCAAATATAAGTGTGTATTTCTCACATTTTTAAGCTAAATATGGTGAGGAGCTGAAAAAATAGAATGTCCTGGGCGCCATCTGTTCACTGCTTCGAAAAGTCCCTTCCTTCTCTCTCTAACTGTCCAATTCTTTCAGGCGAATGCCCCTTCCTCAGTGCAGAATGGTGTTCGAGGACGGACTGCCTGCTGCTGAATGGGAAGAACCACTCTGCTCTTGCCAGATGTCGATCTCCTCCCTTTAGGTCGGCGCGGGTCTCTCAAGATGTGGATCCCAATGATTTACTGGCTGTCTGAAGAAAATTATATTTCAAAGTTGTAACTATGGATTGCTTGTGAATGTTTGAATGAATGATCAATAAATAAGAGAATTCCTTTTAGGATGGTTGCGACAATAATCATCAATATTACCGGTTGTAATACATTCTTCAATTCTTCTTTTTCGTCGCATTGAGCAACACTAACAGCCCCGAATCATTGAGCTGCAACTGTTTAAAACAATGTAACTAAAAGAAACATTCTACACTTTCACTGCACTCATATGATAACTCCTCTTGTAAATATTTTATATTATACTCGGATTGTAATCCTCTATGTGCTTTTCATTTTATTCTTCTTTGTTCATGTATAATTATGTTCCCTTTTAAGTGTTTTTATATCTCATGGTGTAATTTTTTTCTGCTTTTGCTTTTTCTTTTCAATAAAGTTTCAGACATACTCATCCTCATCATCATGGAGTCGTAATTTTTTGCTCCTATATGTTTCGTGGGGTGCTGATTACGAACCTGAGATTTCCCACCAAAATTTTTTATTGGAATTTTAGTTATAGTCAAAAATCATGGAAAAAAATGGACTTTCCCCTAGTTTTTTGCTTATAACTCAAAAACTTTTTTATATTATCATCATATATCAAAATAGTCAGCACAAAATTTCCTACAATTTATGTCTGTACTATTTTTTTCGTTACGCGTACCGTTTAGGCGTTATAGTTGGTTGAAGTTTGGCGAATGATTGACTTACCTGCTAGCGCGGCTTGAGCACCAACAAACCATCCTATCTGTAAGCGCGAAATTATCTATCTTACTAAATAAATTTCTGCTTAATTAATATATTTTTTTTGGTAAAGTTCTTTTCTCAAATAAAGATTTCATCAGTTATATTATGAATATACTAACATAATCTGCACAAAATTCGTTCTAAATCTTTTTACCCCTAGTACTACCTGGCTTTCACGGTTGCGAAGTAAACAACAGAGTAAATATCAAAAATTTTTTAATTTGTTAGGAGACTTCAACATAGCCCTGTTATTGTCCCATACCTGCTTTACATTTCGTATTTCTCCCCGTCTTGGCATATGTACTCGTCTGTCTGAAGCTGTCTTCAGCCCTTTTGAACAGCCGTTAATGAAAAACATGAAAACATTTGGGGGCCTCACTCATGGCCGTGGTGTCAGTGATAGTGTACTGGCTAGGTGGACACAGGGAATGACAGCGCTCCAACATATTTGCGATGGAATTGAAAAATTACGTGGCGTTGATTTGACCAGCTCTGATCAACATTTGAAAATCAGTGACTCAAGAGTTCGGCGAGATAATGATGATTTCAGGAAAATGATGGAGTGGTTCGAGCACTATAATCCTTACCCAGAAAATTCTAACTTGATTTCAATAAGCACTGGCGTTGTTGGAGACTCAAGAATCAATTGTCACATGGCCAAGGAGGAAGGTATTCTTGGTATCAAAAGAATTGAAGGAAGTAATTTTTATACTGTGAAATTCGGAACAAATGACAGAGTGCAACCACTAGCTCTAAAAATGCACGAAATCCTCTTTATACAAAGATTTCAAGCCATGTTCACAGGATTTTAATGCTGAAAGCAGTATGTATATTATTGATGGAGGCTACTTGCTGCACAGAATCATCTGGAACAGAGGTTCAACTTTTTCATCAATTTGTGATAATTATGTAACATATGTTCGTACAAAACAACTGCTCTAGTCATTTTCGATGGCTATCCTGAAAATGAAACAATAGGAGGCACTAAATGTGCAATAAAATTATAGAATATGAATTCATATTTTTAAAAAAAGAAATATTTTAATCGAAATTTCAACGGAAAATAATCATCTTAACTGACAAGACAGCCTAGTCACTAGACACTGCCTTCTTTAAAAGGTTTCTAGAGAATGACTTATTTCTGATTTTTGATCCCCAGTTCTTTTCACTAAAAGAAGAAAATTCAAACTCCACAGAATCAACATATATCAGGTGTGGTCTGCCTCATTTTCTGATTCCCAGTGGGTTTATATTGTCAAACTCTTTTAACAATATCGTTATCGTTTATGAGTATTAATTGGCCCATCCATTTTGTTCTATTAATTTTTATATATTTTATAATA
Organism: Araneus ventricosus; assembly: GCA_013235015.1. NCBI lineage: Eukaryota > Metazoa > Arthropoda > Arachnida > Araneae > Araneidae > Araneus > Araneus ventricosus. The sequence continues at coordinate 23,434 of BGPR01020273.1, forward strand.
TCAGGCTGTTTGAACACTTCTAAATTGTATCGCCTCCATATATTATTTTCATTTATACCACTAAGAATGATTCGTAGTATTTTCCTTTTAAAAGTAGTAATAAGAGTTTCTTCCTCTTTATTTATTGCCCAAATTCTGATGCATATGTTAAAACAGGTCTAGTACGAATTTTTAAAATAAGAATTCCATTTTTATTGAAAGATAGTATTTATAAACCTCTTAAATCCATAGAAAGCTTTATTTGTTGAAATGGGGCAGTTTTGTATTTAAGGAAGTATTCTTTTATCAGAAGAAATGAATGATCCAATGTATCTAAAGCTTTTCACTTTCAAATCTTTGAGAATCAATCTTAATATAGTTACAGAAATGAATAACTGAAAATGATGTTCGACAATGTCCATTCTTTTCCTAAAAATTGTTTCTGTTATACAACAATATTATTTTCCAATTGAATTTTTGAAAGGGTTAAAATTACTCAATTGACATAATTTTTAGGCACAATTTTATTTATGTAAAATGTGGATGCAACTTCTATAATAAGAAAAAAAAATTGATTTTCAAGATTAATCCCTACAACTAGAATTCAGTAAATATAAAGGGTTAGTTATCCCTAATGTAGCAACAAATATTTTTAATAATTACTCTTTTTTATAATATTAGTAACAATCAATTATCATTTTCATTACAGCAAGTTACTTTCGAGGAAAATATCGTAAATTTCTATTTTTCTTGTAAAAAATTGATTTTTTCGTAAGTTACATTTTTAAGGTGAAATAAATTTAAAAACTATAGTTAAACACTAATCAGAATCAAGTTCACACATCCTTGGTATTGTTAGTTTTAAGAGACGTATTTCACAATTTTCGGATAAGGAATTCTCGATTTGTAAATAAATTCTCGAAAATAAAATTATTTTTATTTTCAAATTGTTGTAAATAAAAACAGTCTGACAGTGCAGATTTATGGAGAATTTCAGTAACAAACGCAATTACTTTATCTCATATAATAAATGGTGAAGAGAAAAAATGTATATCCCTAGGGTTCAATGAAATTTAATTAAATAATTGTTATGGAAAAAGATTTTCTTTACAATACAAATGTATGCAAATATTTGCATATAAACGATAATTCACAATACAATATGTCACAAAATTAACAGTTGTTATGCATCAGTACCATAAAATACCTAATAGACAAATACATTAACAAATCCATCAATCAAATTAAATTTCTTCATTGAATTTAAATTTAGGTTTAAAAATTATATTTACAAAGAAGCATTTGAAAAAACGGGAATAAAATGTATTTTCACTCTATCACATTTTTTCATTTTTATTTAAGTCAATTATTATAACGAAACAATGCCAATCATTATATGAAAGCAATATATATATATATATATATATAAAAGAGGCAAAACATAATAGAAAAACAATAAAATAAATAACAAACATTCATATCAAATTCGAAAGGATATGACAAAAACGAATTGAAAATAAATCCGAGTAAAGACAAAAATGCGAATAGTAACAGATGGAAAAATATATAAATATATCACATACACAATGAATGCGCTAAAAGCTGCAAGTTCAAAAGCGCTGTGGTAGATAGAGTATAAATCGAAAAATGAAAGAGTATAAAATGTGAAATGAAAAAAACGCAATAAAAGTTTGACATTTTCTTGCAATCAGTTATGCCGCAAGGCCTAAAACACTGATTTTCATCCCTAATGCCAAACCAACCAGAAAAAAACAGAGAGTGGAGTTTTGTATAATTAAAACAGAATTACGATGTGATAACATTAGAGAAAAGTAAGAAAAAATATTTTACGTACCAGAAATACGGATGTTGACGTGGCAGTGTAAGCTAATTAAAACCAGCAACAATCAGTCCCCAGCAATTTTTCTTGATTTATGCTTAGACCACAAAAACGACTTAAAAATTGACATTCACGACAAAAGAAACGAATTCAAATTTAACGTCAATAAATTTATTTTTTGGAACTCTAATATCTCATATAAAATCTACAAAAACACAATTATCAATCAACTTATAAGAATCAACAAAATTTGCAATAACACTAATTCTGCCAAAAAGCAAATCATGCACTTAAGAAATAGCCTCAACATTAATAAAATTCCCCCCTCACTTTACGAACCTCTGATTAATGGATTTAAGATGTAAGTAAAGGATTGCTTATCAGAGAGATGCCGACGCGAAGTTTAATCTTCGTGGTAGGGTCACTCAAGTCGGTAATGTCTGATATTTTACCTCGAAAACGCATCTTTTAAACATTTTTCACTGGTCTCTCATTTTTTACTGATTTCCTCCACTATTTCTCTACGCTATCTATCTATCGTTTTCGCTCTTCCATTTAATCTTCATCGTTCACAACATACTACACTCCCCTGGCAACAGCCAAAGTTAAGCCGGAAAACTGAAACTTGACACCCTGTTCACACCCCTTCAACGCCAGTCTGTAGCGTGACCCTCCGCTTACACTGCCACGTCAACATCCGTCCTTCTGGTACGTAAAATATTTTTTCTTACTTTTCTCTAATGTTATCACATCGTAATTCTGTTTTAATTATACAAAACTCCACTCTCTGTTTTTTTCTGGTTGGTTTGACTTTAGGGATGAAAATCAGTGTTTTAGGCCTTGCGGCATAACTGATTGCAAGAAAATGTCAAACTTTTATATTTAGCAATCCACAATAATTTCATCCCCTGAAGAAACGTTATTGTGCTTTTATTGCGTTTTTTTCATTTCACATTTTATACTCTTTCATTTTTCGATTTATACTCTCTCTCTCTCTCTCTCTATATATCTATATATATATATATATATATATATAAATTTTTAGATTAATATATGTATAGATTGAAAATATAACATAAGTTCTGATTATTTGAAATATTTAACTATATATATTAGGGTGTCCCAAGGTACAAGGGAGAATTTCTTTGCAAAATCGAATACGCATACCCTCTATTTTTTTCTATTTCACCTCAGTAACATAAATAAAACGTATTATTGTAATAAGATAACGGTAACCCGTGCCGACTTTAGGTGAAACTTTAACGTGAAATCTTGTACGGGGAATACTATTGTGAGGTCCCTCTGGCACCGCAGTTCCCACAGGAAAAGACCCCCAACGAACTCGCCAAGATTGGAAGAAAAGGAGTCGCGATGTTATCTTGAGTCGTAAATTACATCCTAGCTTACGCAACCTGTAGGCACACGCACCACACCTCCCAAGCGTGGCGACATGTTGACTTGCCGACAAAGTAACCTTTGAAGTTCAGCCCTCTGCGAATGATGAGAGGAGAAAGAAAGCTGAGGTTTGCGGTTGGTGACCGCGGTCAACCACTCGACAAATCACTAAGTCGTAACCTTTCGGCCACGCCTCATAGGGTTTGGACGAAGGGGTTTTTAAGTTTGGAGTTTGGAGAAAGAAGGGAGACTCGATTGGATTCGGAGATTGATTCGGATTCGGGACTCGATTCTCGAGATCGGTGAAGATTGGAAGTCAGGTCTCAGCTCGAGATTCTGCACTTGTACGGGTGTCCTTAGACCCCGTGGAAATTGGAATCCCTAGACAGCTCTTTGGAGATCTGAAACGCATCCGAGAATTCCTTGGGAATTACTCTAGAAATAGTGAGCGTTGCATACCTCACTGCCAATTACCTACCTTGGTAATTCACATAACTCTTTGGTAGTTACTTCGACTATTTGAGCGCTAGAATACCTCAATTTCTATTTCCGGCCATCGGACTTTGAACTCACCCTGAGTTGAACATTTGACTGAACTTTATCAGTTTCCCTAAATCGATTGCTAATCGATTACTTACGAGTAGACTCACACTGATAACTGCGATTGAATCCAGTTATGAGCATTTGACTTTTGACTCTTGCGATCTCATCCGGAGTTAAGCAGATTATTTGAATGATTTTCATCTATGTAAATTTTCTTGTCAAAACTTCATTAATCAAGAAACGTAATTAAAATTAATGTACTGTATTGCTGTGTCTTGTGATATCTGATCGGACCCCAGTATCACTGGGCTAAGACCTCACACTATGGAAAGATTGCAAATTGTATGTTTCTTTGGTACGTAAGACATCAGTTCATTCAAAGCAGATATTTATTACCATATTACAGTAAAAGAAACATTACTGTACATATTTTCGTTTCAATGTTTGCTTTTCACTGTCAGGATAGATCTTCATGTGTTCTTGTACGCAACGTAAAAAAAATTATTTTTATCCCTTCTCAACCGTTATTAAACCATGAAAGTCCTGCATAATTTTCACCGCATTTACAGCTGTATCGTTCACTGCTCTAGGCATTGAGAGTGTCTTTTTCGCGTCTAGAAACGAAGCGTTATTCGCCCATGATGAGGGACTCTCGTTGAGAAAACTATCATCAATTTTGAGTCTAGAAAACAATGACTGGCTTTTGACTCATATGAAATCATCGATCCTTTTCTCTGTAAAAAATAAAATAACAGCTAACAATTGCGTGATATAAATAAATAACTAAATAAAAAGCTACAAAACCAATGTATCAAATTCATTATACAATGAATCACTAAGTTCTTCCTTCGATGGGATGTATCTTTTCTCATGGGTCGAAAATT
>BGPR01020274.1:0-28073 GCA_013235015.1 Araneus ventricosus
CAACGATTAAATCAATACAGTGGTTGAAACTTTGTACAGTGACTTAAATTTAAAACAGAGAATAAATCAGTCGTGATTGAAACTTAGTACACAGAATAAATCAGTAGTGATAGAAACTTAGTACATTGAATTGTGACAGTGAAATACATTCATCGAAAGAGAACACTGCTCTTTAACGGCATGTGTTCAGAAAGAGATATTCATGTTTCTAAGGAAAGATTTAGGAAGATGAAGAAATTTAGAAATAATTTAAGAAATTAATATTTTCCTTCCCTCTGGAAATTCTCTACATCAACCGCGACTCTGTAATTAGAATTTTTCAAGTCTCGGATGACTGGCATCTATTTTTCTGCGAGGAATGTGTCAGATTGAGCAACATTTAAATACCCGAGTGCCTATCATTGAATGGAATCAGCAATCAGATGCTATGCAACGGAAATTTCTGAAATCCGGTTACTTTCAAAATATCTATAATCTCATTAGAAAGGAATTGCAGATCATAACTAATAAGCAGATCGATCTGAAATACGATAAAATGCATTGAATAAATAAATTCACTTTTCCCCCTCTAGACCATTTTTTGTGTTTTAGAATAACTGATCTTATTTTCCGTATTAACTTTTATTGAATATTTAAAACTGGAAACGATTTTCCATCTCGTTTCAGAAATATCCTTCAGGCCTTTGAAGTGAAACACATAAAAATTTTAATCAATTGTATCTATTAAATATGGCAAAGATCTTCAAACTGGTTGGCAAGTCCCCATACCTGTTTCTTATAGGTTTATGATGGCCGTTAGGGGTTTCCGTTTAAACAGATTAGAAATTTTCGGAAAAGTCACGGCTGAACTCGTTATAATGCACAAAACTGTATCTGATTTCTTTAAAAGTAAGACCGAATTTAAGATGAATTTTCAGATTGTTAGCTGTTTCAGCACTTTATTCGGATTCTGCTGACAAATAATCATAAGAGAGCAAACTAAGGCGCAATGTCATACAAAACTATAGGGTTGCTGATTTTTTACTCGTTTCAAATCAATCTAATTTAAATATTAAGATTATTTCTACACAAAATTTTTAACTGCCTAGAAAAATAATCTTTTAAGTAAATAAGTAGTTACTTAAAGAATAAACATGTTTTTCTATTATTCCCTCTTATGAAGCACTAAGTCTTTAATGTGGAAACGTTCAGATCTATTTTTTAGTCACTTTAGTAATTAACCAGATAATTATTCATATAAAGCTTAACATAAAGCTGAAAGAAAAAATAGATTATTGATTATTATCTTAAGGTTTGTTTAAAATTTGTAACAAACTGTAGGTTTGCAAATTATTATATTATAAGTGTTACAACGGTAAAACCTGTCGAAATAGTTATTACTCAAGTTGACAGTACTGGGAAAATTCACAGTACTTTAATTTATTAACCCCTTAACTGTTTCATTTTCTTTGTTATCTAATAAGATGATCCTTTCTGTTTTGGAAAGGGGATGTAGTTTTCATTCATCTCAGAAGACATAAAATATTTGACATGTTAAAAGATTCTACGTAATTTTTGCGTAAAATTAAATGGCTAATTAATGATTAAATTTTAGCTTTAAGACTAAAAGGCGATAATTCGATACACGAATATTCTCGGGGTTTTAAGTTAAGCGGTTAAATAGCCCTGAATATGATCCTAATGCATTTAAATATTGTCATTGTCCCGTTTTGAAGCTATGCTACGACTGTTTTGGAACGGACCTCGTTATCTTGACCGTTGCCAGATGGCGAGGACGACACCTGAGCTGGCACGCCCTCTCAAAATTTTCATGCCGCACTTTCGTCACTGCAACATTCAAAAGTTACTGACATATTTAAATAGAGTTAAGTTTAAAATTCCAGTAATCGATATTCTTTGTGATATAGTTTCGTATTTAAAGCTAAAATTCATTGTCATGAGGCACTTTAGCCCTGAGATGAGCAGTAACACACATTACGTCATTCAACGGTGATGCGGTCGCTCCTAGAGTTCTACACATTGTCATGGTGAGTTGTTACTGCTGTAAGGTCTTAGCCCAGTGTTACCGGGGTCTGGTCAGAGATCCACAGACACAGAAATACAGCACATCAAAATTTAATAAAACTTCTTGATTAATGGCCTATTTACAGGTCACATTTACAAATGATTTGTACATTCAAGAATAAAGAATAAATCCGGGATTTGTATCGCGAGAGTCAATACTGAACGTGACTGGACTTAGTTGCAGTTACTAAGGTGAGTTTGCTGGTGAAGCAAATGATAATAAGTTCAGGAACTGTGAGAGTTCAGCAAGTCGTAACAACTCAGGGCGAGTTGCGTAGACACCGAGGACCGGTAGATGAAATTGAGATTACAGGACGCTCAATTAATTGCAGTAATACACCACAGGGATTTTTATAGCCAGGCTCTGACTAAAGGTTTACTCAGGATGAGTAAGAGATATCGGGGTCGGTATTTGACAGCGAGGTTATGCAAACGCCAGCTAAATTCCAGCGATCCACCAAAGAGATGCTATTATTCAATTCCACAGCTCACCAAAGGAGCTAACCTAGCCAAGGATTTGGCTAAAATCACGGGGTTAATAAACGCCCGTTTCATCGAAGTTCAGATTCCGCAAACCAACACCACGGAGTAGTACCCCGTGTGTTTTCTTCTCAGCTATCGTCGCCCTCTTCTCCGATCGTCTTCCCTTCTTAAACACCTACCCTCAGAGCCCAGAGGAATGGCAGAAGAATTCATTCTCGGTGATTTGTCAGCGAGCCGAACAAATCATCCATCCGCAGTCGTGCGCCTTCCTTCCAGGCTAACATTGGAAGCGGTCAACGCGTAACTGCCCACCTTCTGGGGCTCTATACAAACGTTACCGCGCTCGTCCTCCTCTGAACCTCTTGCGTAAGACGGGGCCGTTTTTACGACTGGTTTTATGACTCTTATGCTTTCCTCTCAGATGCCCTAGGGTTTTATTGTGTGGTCCGTTGTCGTGGGAACTAGGGAAGGGCAGACCTCATACTGCCTATAATAGTTATTGTAAGTAAGGTAACAAGTTTCTCGTGGTTGGACAGCTATTGGATGGTATATCTTTTAAGTGTAGTTAAAGCGAGTAAAAGACTTTCTTTTTTTGCAAGTAAATTTCTAACATCATCTTATGATGTAGAATTTCAGTTCTTTACACAAATTAATTTCATATTCGTTTATATGTCATTTACGACCCTTGAGTTCCATTAAAGCATGCAATGCTTAACTTTTTTCTTTGGCATTGATACTTAAATATTTGGGGAGTAGTTTTAGACTAATTGCCAGAGTTGTTGATATTTATCTCGGATATTTCGGATCTTCCGATTTCTCCGTTATCATTATATTTATATAGTCATTGGATCTAAGGAAACAGGGGATCATTTCATTCATCCAGCTAGTTACGTTTTTGGGTTATCGCCTTTAAGCTGTGCATTCACGATCAGTCCATTCCACGCAAATGGGATGGTGGTATTTCACACATCCCATTTTTTAGCCCATCAATTTAGTAGGTAGGTTCACGAGCCCATCCACTCAAACCACAAACCCATCACTTAAGGGCAATCCGATCTCCTACTGCACCTACTTTTCTCCCCGCCTTCAAAACGCGAACCCCTGCCTGCTCCGCTTCCCTCTATTGCGAGCGAACCTCGTTCCCCCATGTGTCTACACCGGTCGCATTTCTGCATTTATGGCCCGACAGCCCAAATGGATTTCAAGTGATGTTGGATCTTCAAACTTTCGACCACACCTCATCAATTCTCACCGAATTTTCGTATTAAAGACCGATTTTGGATTGATACGACCGAATTTGCGCTATGTGGAGTGACCATGAATGTCCAGCCTTATACTCACACGTATAGTTTACGTTTATTATACGTTTTCGGACTCGAAAAAAAATTCGTTACACATCTATAATTCTGGTAATAAAACCTTATCTCAAATTATATATATAACTGGCCGCGTTTTTCGGTTTATCGAGTTCACTCGTGTACGGACAGACAGGAATTTCTTTGACGAATTTCGCCCATAATTTCATTTTGGTGTACATTTTTGTATGATTTGAATTTTGGTGTTAAGACTACAAACCAAATTTCATCTATAGTCCAGTCAACGAGGGCCAAAAATCGACGAATAGAAAAAAAAAATGGTGTAGTTTTGAAGTTTTGCACAGTTGTTGGAGTAGTGTCCTAAACGACATAATAAAAGTCCCCGCCGGTGGGAGGTGCGCGGGGGGTAGGGGGTTTAAAGGGGAGCGTTTTCAGTTTTTCTTAAATATTTCGAAAACTATGCGTTCTATCAAAATACTCTCACTTACAAAATTAAACTACATGAAATTTCCTCCAAAAGAAGTTCTACTTTGTTTTTGTAACGTCAATAGTTTAGAATATACAGGGGGATTTAAAAGTTAACATTTCTAAAATTCCTTATTGTAATGGTAAAATCGATTAAAAGTGCTGATTCAACAACCCTCATAATAACCTCATGCCTATATACTAATTATATACAAGGGTAGTATTGCATGTGTCGGAGCGGGGGGAGGGTGTAACAAACCCATTTGATGAACAATTATGCTCCCTTCTTCCCCTCACAACCGTTCCCCTTCATAAGTTTCCTTCTACTCGTAGTCCAGTCAACGAATTGTAAATTTAAAAAAAAGTTGTAGTTGCGGAATTCGGCACAGTTGTTGGGAAGAGTGCCCTAAATGGCATACTAAAAGTCCCAGCTGGTGGTGGGTGCTCAGGGGCTACAGGGGAGTTGAAATAAGGGGATTTCTCAGTTTTTCTTAAATATCTCGAAAACTATGGATCCTAGCGAAAAAACTTAAGTATGTAATTAAACTAAATTAAATTCCTTATAAAAATAGTCCTACACATTGTTCTTAGGATGAATAGTTTAGAATATTATAGCAGTTTGAAAAAGTAAATAATTTCAATAAGTGGTTGAAAATGTTATTTTTTAATTTTATGAAAGAAATCTTATATTTCAAAATAGCGGCTATCTATTACAATATATCTATAGCATAATATATCTTTCTATAACATATTATATCTTTCTGTAACACATATCTTTCTATAATATTATATCTTTCTATAACATAATGCCATGCCCCGGGTGTCATTTGCGCTTGTTAAGACACTGAAGACGATTGAAGTAGAGAAAAAAAATCATATTATTCTGCGGGTGTCACTTACCCTCGCTACGCCACTACAAAACGCCAAAAATTTTGTTTCCGACACGGGGTCTAAATCTTGGAGGTTCATCAAAATCTTAAGGTCGAAATTTTTGGCGTCACACTTGATTTCTCTTTGCATACTTGGTATACGGTATACTTCGAACATAAAAATTTCTACTGGTACAGCAGAGAAGGTAAATTATTATGCTAAGTTCCAATATTAGCATTTAAATATCATGAAGTTCACTGAACAAATAAATTGTAACCAATTGAGAAAATGCTTTCCTTTGACGAATTTTGCCTAAAATTTGGTTTGGTGTAAATTTGTGTATGATTTCAATTTTGGTGTTAAGACTGCATACCAAATTTCATGTAGCTTGTTTGGTTTTCGAATTATCTTTTTCACATACAGATAAAATTCCGAAAATTTTGTTTCGGCGGCGGGGAGGTCTAAATATTGAAGGTTCATCAAAGTCTTGATGTCGAAATTTTTGACGTTACAATTTCTATTTGCATACTTTGTATGCAAAAATATCAAAAATTCTACTGGCACAGCAGAGAAGATTGGTTATTATGCTAATAGCCAATCAGTGGCGGCTCGTGAGCTCAGAAACGAGGAGGGCTGCAAAAAAATGTTTATCAAGAGAATACAATTTCAAAAGCTACTTTATCTCCAAGTAGGTCAAGTTTTTTAATTCCAAATACAGATGTGAAATTTACTGCTTTTCAAACAAAGTAAATAACCAACATATGGCATTTTTTATTAGTTTTACTAACAAAAATGAAAGTGAATGTTGATGTAAAGATTCCTCTGACGAAAAAATAATAATAGTAATAATCGGAGCTCCACATGTGCACTTCCCTCTTTGCCCAGTTCACTCGATAACACTCTTCCAAAAATGAATATTAAATAACTCATATACAGAATATTTATTTTTAAGCTAAAACATATTAAATACATTTTTTACTGAAATACTCTAAAAATTTGAAAGTTTTAAAATAGTATTATTTGCTTGAATCTGTCGTCGCAACACGAACCGAAACTCATAAACAGTCAATGAGATTGCAACTTGTGTGAGAGAGAGGAAAAAAGAAATATATATTAAAAAGAGCATCTTTCTTTCGTTCAGTTGACTCCGTGCCAGTCAGAGCTGTGTCGACTTTCAGCCCATAGCCCGTCTAAGCTAAAGGAAGAAAGGGTTTCTTTTTCACTTCGGATTTTCTGCTCAGTGAGCGGATTTCGGGGGAGGAGGGCAGATTATTTTGCAGCTCAGACCTGCGTCTCTCTTCGTTTGGATTCATTTATGTTTTTTACAATTGTTTATTACTTTCTTTTCGCATTTTCGTAAGTCATTGAACTCTGAGAGTGGAAAAGTAAGCAAATAAGATTCAAAATCAAAAACACAAGTTTGAAAAATAATTTCAGGGGGTTCTGCAACCCTAATGGACCAGCCGCCACTGTTGCCAATATTAGCCTTTTAATATCATGATGTTCTCTGAACAAATAAAATATATCTATTAGAGGAAATTATTTAAATTCATTCAAAATGGGAGAGAATAATTCATTTCGGAACTTATTAATTCTGCGATCAGTGACGTACAGGGCTCGTCGTAACCAATAAATAAATAAATAAAACGAATTCAAGTTCCGACGCCGCGACTCCCAAATCAATATTCTAATTAGGAAACTTGTTACTGGGCTTCCCACGCTCCGCCGAGCGATTCTGTGGTCGAAAGTATCTGTTTTTTTCACGGTTGTCACTTATTTGCGGAATATTTTGGACGGCCCGCTGCCCAGCTGAAGGACCGGACGACAGGATCCATTGAAGGCGCTTGCGTTTCTGCCAATCAATTCTAATTATTCCACTTCTTTTGCAATGCAAACTAAAAAACGAAAGAGCATTAACTTTCCCTGAAATAGCACTCAGAAGCAATCTGGAAGAGGAATGTTAAGTGGCATCATAAGTTACAAATATCCGGAATCGGCCACCAGTGTTCAATGTTACAGAGGGCCCAGAAATGAATATGGAATACTGTGTTATCTCTTGCCAGGTCTTTTACCTCTTTTTTTCCCCGGGGTAATTTGGTGAAAATTGTGGCTACGTTGCTGACAGATGGTTCATGGATTCGTCGTTACCGATTGTAATAGATGCTGCAGAATCTGATTAGATAGGCATGTTGGCAGCCTTAGAAATGCATTATAGGACATAACCATCCACCAATTTCCAGTGCATTATATTGTGAAGATGAATTTGAATTAATGTGTTATCTTTCGCCGGGTCTTTTACCTCTTTTGGAACTAATTTAATGAAAACGTTGATAAAAGACTTGATAGATTGTTCTTTGCTGAGAGTGATAAAAGCCATAAAATCCGACAATTCGCTGAAAAATTGAGGTGAACCTAGTTAATTAATATTACCTGGAAGTAAGTAACATGAAAATCTGGAGACTACAGTACTTTGAAATGTCGCCTTCGCCATTTGGTTGCATTTCAAAGTTACGCTGTTCGTCCCCTCCCAGGCTCTGGTGCAGTTTACAAACAGAATATCAGTCAAATGAATCAAGTTTCTGCCGCATCAATTCATGCTTTACTGCATTTTGACACATATTTTACATTTTCTCATCGAAAAGAGAAGAATATTATTATTCTTCAGTGTGTACTTTAAAAACTTTCTTCTAACTAGTTTTGCTAGCCTCCAGAACTTTTACTCCCACTGTTCATGAGTGTATTTAGTTGGCGTCTCTTTTCTTGATTCTACTTTCGGCAGAGAGGATAAATTATTTAACATTCTCTAGTATCTTTTGGATTTTTCATTAAGGATTTTATTTGCTTCCTCGTTTTTCTCAGAAGGAAATGTTTCTTATATTGCGGTTGGACAGAATTCAGGCCACAAAGAGTATACTTTTGATTTATAATCTTACCCTTGACAGAAAATGTTGTCCATTTCAGAACTGCTATGGCGAGTGGGCTTTGAAAAAGTTCGTCATTCGAGTTCTCATCCATTCCTTCCATTTTGACTATTTTTCTTTTACTTTCTAAATTTTATGTTATGTGTTTTAATTATTAATCGTTGCAATATTTTGTTGATGCAATCGCTAAATGCTGCTGCGTTGAGCGCGCAAAAAGGTGTATTGTTATCGTTATTGTTTAATTCTTCTGTTTCTTATTTATACTTTTTTCTTTTCTAACTTTTAAATTTTTGTTTTGTTTTTCTATTACTTAAAAAACTACTGTATTTAAAGATCTGTGTCGGACATAGGAATCTTGAATTCCTGCAATAATCCGAACTTTAAGTAGGGGTGGAGCTAGTAGGGGTACCGGGGGCCCTGCCCTCCCCCCCCCTCGGGGAAACGTTTGGGCGCCGTTTATGGAACGCAGTATCCATTAAGTTGATAAATAAATAGCTGGCGAATATTTGAAATAATTTCATTACAACCGGCGGTAGGCCCCCCCCCCCGTCGAGGAAACTCTAAAGGCACTCCTGACTTCAAGGCGATAACGTTCAGTTGCAATCTGCTTGAACAGAATATTTATAATTCCTTTCTTTGACGTTATCGAGCCTTCTTCTAGGCTGTGCTAAAGAATTAATGAAAAACAACCTGAAAAAAATTTTAGATTGCTTCTATTAACAATTCGTTATCTTTATCATCACATCACACCCGTCGTTAGAACCACCTCGAGTACGAGGATGAGAAGTACAAGTAGGCAGATTCTTGGCTTCTTCTGTGGCACAGTAACGATGTTTTGGCTGATTAATGGCTCAATCGCCGATGATGAGACGTACCTCCTTGTGAGTGGATGGATGACACCCACGCTGAACCAGCCCACCCGAAGGCAGGGCCAGCAAATTTGAGCACCCTGGGCTAGAAAATTTTGGCGTTCCATCAAAACCGTGAAAAGGAATTCCAGTGCCTATGGCCCCATGAAAATACCTGTCTAATAAAATAATCGAGAGCAATAAATAAATAAATTTGATGCACTGCTATGATATCTGCTTTATCTTTGATAATGTAGATAACTTCTATTACAGGCATAGCTGGGAATTTTCTCACCGATTTTCTCTTCGTGAATCCGTTTTGAACTGATATGCATGATTATGTAACACCAATTACCAGTCTTAATCATATTTTTACTTTTATGATGGTTAAAACTGTAATTAAATAAAATTTTTGGTTCAGAATTAAAACAAAATCAATAAACTTTTAGGCGCCCTTGAGCTACAGACCAATTAGCCCAATGGATAAGACAGCCCTGCCCGAAGCGTGTAGGGCCGGAGAAGGACCAGTGGGGAGTGTTCCATGCACTAGATGCTCGTCATGGGATCTGTTTAACATGGTGCTCAGTGCAATGATGTTGTCTGTCCGGCCATTCAGATTCGTCTTATGCTCAGAAGAATGGAGAAGGCTGATTCTTTTTGATTACCATGATACGGTCAGAATTTGTTAACTAATGCCATTGTACAATTGCAATCATACCAACAAGTCCAACAACGTGGTTACGATATTTTCTTACTTTTATGGGTCTTGGTGGCCTAGTGGTAGGGTCTCGGCTTCGTGCCGGAGGGTTCCAGGTTCGAAATCCGATTCCACTGAAGATCCGCCGTGTATGTGGACCTGTTGCACTTTAAGGACCGGTGCACACTAGCCGATTCGTGTCGTTGAAGCTATAAAAATAACAATAGTAACCCCCATTCCCCCTGTGTGTCGCCACAAGCGACATTTGGGTTACTATTGTTATTTTTATAGCTTCAACGACACAAATCGGCTACACACAGGGGAAATATTGGTTACCATTGTTATTTTTATAGCTTCAACGACACAAATCGGCTAGTGTGCACCGGGTCTAAATAATACATAAGGGGCCAAACGTCCTGCCGCTAGTGTGGCGCGGAAATCTGGAGAGGGAAGTGACACTCTCGTCATCTGACCGCGGTTCAAAATTGCTAGAATAGCCCTCGTGTTGCTTCAAAACGGGACGATAATATAACTAAATTAAACTAAAACTTTTATTATGCTTAATTTGCATGTTGAGAGCATTGTTACCGTCTTGCTTTTGAATATTCATCTAACTTGCATACTATCCGCACAATCAGTTAAGTGTAACTGCTTCCATGCGTAACCTAAATAATGGGTTCCAGTAAACTGCTGACTAAATTCAGATCTTAATGCACAGAAGAGCAAACGAAATTTTACTTCCCCTCCCAAAATGCACTTCCACTCCTCGGAACACTGCAAACCAGATTCATGTTTGTCAAGCGTTAGTCATCATTGCATTTTCCCGTAGAGGTTTCTTCTGCTACCTAACAATGAATATTTTTACAGTAATTTTATTGAAGATGTTGTTTTCTTAAGATATTTCTTTCTCAGATCTCTCTTCTGTTATTTATCAATCGTTATTTTTATAGTTATCTTAATGAAAGTGGTAAGATATTTCTTTCTCGGGTCTCTTTTCTGTTATTTATCAGTGCATATTTTTACAGTAATCTTGCTGAAGGTGTTGTTTTCTTAAGATATCTATCTCGCCGATCTCTCTTTTGTTATTTATCAATGGATATTTTTACAGTAACTGTACTGAGTGTATTACTTAAAAAAAATATTACTTCCTCGGATCTCTCTTCTCTTATTTATCAGTGGGTATTTTTACAATCGCTTTTCTGAAGTTGTTATTTGTATCAAAAATATCGACCTTCACTCGCATGCACCTAAAGGATAACTATCTTTAATGATTAGCAGGTGACGAAATAGAAAAAAATAGCACACTTTTATTTATTCTTAACCGCTACTCGTTTTTCAAGTTATTTCTATTTACTGCTCTCTTTTTTTTTGTGAGAAATTTTCTTCTCGTTCTCCTTATATAAAATACTTCACTTAACCCCTTAACATACAATGACGTCTCTGACACGTGCATCGAATTACGGAATTATTTCTATTTAAAACCGTATTTAGGTCAACACAACAATAATTTTAAATACAAAAATCATCTGGACACGCTTAAATGCCTCAAGTATCCTTTACCATCTTAAATAGATTGAAATAATAATAAATGTCCCAAATGGGTGGTGGCATCTTATTAAGAGGTTAAATAAAATCTATTGCCAATGTGTTAATAGAGTTAATCTATGCTCACGTGAAATTATCCGAGTCAATTTAATTTTGGAATCCAATATCCTCCTTCTCAACGTTGTCAGAAAAGCGTAAGACAACGTATAATTAAATGTTAGATGACATGCGTAGTTATTTTTGACATGTGGTGGCCATCCCATGCAAATGGACTCCATTATTAACCTTCCAGCTGCATATCTCGCGACTGAAGAAGAAGGTTAGAAGTTTGTCCATTTCTCGTTGCATGCCGAGATATCCGTGTGTTAGTGTGTGACCTCTTGACTATTATAGAGTTGGCACTGGGCTGCTAAAGGTGACAGTTTTTTTGGGGGGCTATTTCTTGAGAAAAAATTCCCTGTGCACCAACAAGTACAACACAAGGCTTATAGAAGTAAGTAAAATATTCAAAAAAGGGTTGAAGGAAGCTTCAAATTAAATGATACAAATGCAAATTCCAAACAGAAAAAAAGAGAAAAAATGTGCAATAAATTGGTCACATCCAAACGAGCACGTGAATGGTATTAAGCAATGAAGTGAATAAACAAGGGGAATAGATACCGAAAGATATTAAACTTTTTTTAAAGTTATAGATGCAAAATAACTTGTCACATATACACAAAAAAAATGGATGAAAACGAGAAATGGAGTAAAAGCTGTACAAGGTGGGGAAAAGTGAAAAAAGAAAGCATTCAATAAGCAAATAAAAACACACAAATACACAAAATATCATACAACAAAGAAGACACACAAATTTCGCACAGGTGACAAAACAAAAGGGTCTGATCCAAATATAATTGAGAGAAAACATCTGAATTCCAAAAATAAAAAAGTAAAAATAAATAAACAAAAGTAATAAGGAAAAAAATTGTAAATGCCGGCAAACAGATACAAAATTTATAGTCTATATAATATGGGGGAAAATGCTGTCGATAAATTCACAAAATGATGCAAAACAAGTTTTTGTCTGGACCAAAGTAGAGAAAGATGGAGGTCATGCTAAATTGTTCTTCTTTAGACTGCTGATGAGTAAACATCTAGCGGGAGTGAATTTAGGGCAAGAAAGTATCAAGTGATTGACATCTTGAATCTCTCCACTAGAGCAAAAACACAAGTCTGTACGAGATAAATTGAAGCGCTTTAGATAGGCTTTAAAGTTTCCATGTTCAGTGAGAAATTGAATAATTCTGAAATTAGGGACGAAATGGATGACTTTCAAACGTCCATGAATGGAAGGAAAAAATTCTTTGGTGGACATCGCATTGTGTTTGGCTTCAAAAGTATTTGGACCCATTTCCAAACGCCGCATCCCAGATAGCAAAGAAAGCTTGTCTAAAAGGTTTTGGAAACCTTGTCGTCGGCAAGGGTAAAGGGTTGTCATAAATGTTTCCATGACAAGGGTTGAACCTTTCGGCAAGGTTCGCTAATTAACAAGAAACAAGGATTTCTGTAAAGTTTTTAGTAAGATTTCCCCAAGCTTTTATTAGAAGCTTGTTTCAGGCTTTCCTCAAGCTTGTTTCAGGCCTTTCAAAAGGTTGTTGAGAGCCCTCCTTCGGCGGACAAAATAGAACCACCCTTCCCCCCTCCGAAGCAATACTTCTACAGTGGTGTCCAACCCCCTTTTTTATCCCCCTTCTTCTGACGTCATCTTAGTCCAACTTAGAATTATCTGGAATGTCGATTAATTAGATCAATTAGGAATCTTAATTAATCAAAACTTAATTATTAATTTTAAATAATTTGATTAATAAAGTTTTTAATTGAACTTACTTGTCGATCGATTTCGTTGCAGACTGTGACAAAACTTCAAATTCCTCCGAGTCGGGAATCGAACCCGCGTTCATAGAGTTGGGAGGCAAACGCACTAATCACTGTACCGGACGGGGCTACAAAATGATGGGACAGATGGTTCATAAAAAGCTTCCTTACGTCAATTTTGTTGGTATGGTTTCCGAAACGGTTTGTGCGGAAATGCTTTCGCGGATTTGTCATTCAAAGCTTGTCGGTGAGGTAGTTCATAAAAAGCTTTCCTGCGTAAACCTTGCGTCAATGGCTTCCGAAACGGTTTGCGCGGAAATGATATCGCGGACAGCTTATGGAAAGTGAAACGGCAACCTTTCCGCAACCTTCTTTGCTATCTGCGGGAATCGCGATGATCTGGTGGTAAAGTATCGGCTCCGGTACCGGAGGGCTCCAAGTTCGAGACCCTGCTCCATTGAAGAACCGCCGTATAAGCGGGCCTGGTGCACGCTAAATCCGTCGGGACCAAATGTCCTCCCGCTGGTCTGGCAGAATCTTGGACAGGAGGGTGCCGGCTTAGGTGTCGTCCTCGCCTTTTTACCACGATTCAAAATTACGAGATCCGTCCGAGAATAGCCCACGTGTTGCTGCAAAACGGGACATAAATATAACTAAGGTTAATCTAAAGTTCATGGTACCCATCCATTTCTCTCCACTTTAGTTAGTCAATTCTTTGCCGCCAAGCGGAAGACGGATTGGCGACATCAGAACATTTGTTTTGGTTGCGCAGGAATCGTTATATTTTCGTTTAATGCTTCAATTTTATTGGTCAGGTAAGTGCTATTTACGATTTCTTCGAATTTGAATAAAAATTCGCTTGGAATTCTACGTTTTGAATTTTGACAGTTTGGATAGAGGATTTGTTTCGACTGACGGGGGTTGGAAAATATGGGTTCAAATTTTTCTTCGAGGTGCAATTCTTGTCAAATATGAAATGTTATTTAGGGATTTCTCGTTTTTGGAATTTAAAAAAAAAACGTGGATTCCTAACATTCAATGAAAAAGCGAAACTACTAGTTTCCCGCTTTGCTGAAAGCGAAGCCACTGATGTTTCTTTAAGTTTAAAAAATTTGCCGGGAACCCACTCGAGATGCCGCAGGCATTGCGTGCGGAATTTCTCCTTTCCAGATGCCGCAGGCATCACGTGTGCGAGAGAACAATAAAAAGCTCACTGCACACCCAAACTTTGGTTGTTACATCGCCAAGCCATCTGGCTCTTGGCAACAAAAAGTTGGCGATCCTAAGTGGGGAAGGAACGGCTGGAGACCATAAACTTTAGTTTTACCATAACTAAAACCAAACTAAACCAATCCAAACGTCGCAATTAAATGGCGATTTAAATTCTGTAGAAGAGGGGTTGACGTTTTTTAGTTAACCAAAAAGCTTTGCAACAGTTAGTAATATTATAAAAACTTTTTCTTCCTCATGTACCAGAGAAATTTCTTTGAGGAAAAATGTAGATAACGGATACTCCAAAAGTGCCACCATTTTTGAAGATCATGTAGTAATGAAGTCGAATTGGGTCTTTACTAAGTAATCAATAACTGTAATTAAGGTTAAAAGGTTAATGCTTACTGTAACTAAGCAATAACCTTTTTCTAGTAATTTTCATTTATTCTTAAGAGACTGGATTTTTCATTTCAAGGAGCAACGCAAATATTAGCATTTTAGATTAATAAATGTGCCAGGTAATTGAAAAATCTACGCAAAGAATGCATTGCATCTTTGAATATTTTTTGACAAAAACATTTTGTGAAGAAAAACCAAATATGAGGAGAAAATAGGGGTTTTATTTCAACGATGGCACTTACAAATGCATGCTAAAAGTATCTGCTAAAGTAAGATAAAAGCAGTAGTGCTTACTATAAAAGTGGTACTAATTTAGCCATCAGATTCAGTGTATACTTCACGCGATTGCTTTTTTTTAGCTTTGGTATACGTGTAAAAAAATGCATTATTCTTTCTTTATTGCATCTAACTTTGACATACTTTATTAAATTTGGCTTCAATCAGATTCAATACGTAATAATTAAATCATACATAGTGTACTGAATTTGATTAAAGACTAATTCAGTTTCGTAATGAATCAGTAACATAAATATTCAACTGTAAGTGCATATTTAGAAAAAAATTGTAATTTAATTGCAATTTACATTTTATTACAATTTGTTTTGCTGAATAATAATTTTGCTGCATTTTGTCGAATTCTTACATGACAGTTAGTATTAGTAGCGTAGCGAAAATAATGGCGCCCGGAGCATGGAATTTGTTTTTCGCCTTCTCTCGATTTCATTTGTCGTCTTCTGGCCATAAAAACGTAAAATAGCAACTAATTATTGCTTTCCTGGCCCCCGGGATATCCATAGCCCGCAAACCCACCCCTGGCTTCGTCACTGATCATTATTTAAGTTTGAAGCAATTATACAAAACTCATATTGTAATGCGTGGCTGTTTCTTTGATTAAGTGCGTTATTTTGTAAGACGATAAAAATCCAATCTTGATCATACTTTACGACAAATATTTTCAGTGTATATGTAACAGCAATACCACCATAGATTGTCATTTGTCGAGGTAACGCCAAAACGCCTAAGCGAAAGATCTTTGGTTCAGTCCCGATAGAGGAAATGCAGTTCGAAAATATAATTTAGTTATTATTATATTTTTTTGTTTATTTTCGAGAATATTTTTAATCATTTCAGAAAAAAATATATAGTTGCTAAAAATATAATTTAGTTGTTAGTTTGATTTCGTTGTTTATCGTCTAGAATAGTCTCGATTGTTTCAGAAAAAAATATAATTGCCAAAAAATATAATTAAGGTATTACTCTGGTCCCGTTGTGTATTTT
Source organism: Araneus ventricosus (assembly GCA_013235015.1). Lineage (NCBI taxonomy): Eukaryota > Metazoa > Arthropoda > Arachnida > Araneae > Araneidae > Araneus > Araneus ventricosus. The sequence continues at coordinate 15,956 of BGPR01020274.1, forward strand.
CTAGAATATTCTTGATTGCAAGTACCATTGCTAAAAATATAATTGAGCTATTACTTTGTTTTCGCTGTTTATTTTCTAGAATATTCTTGATTATTTTAGAAAAGCTTTCTCAGTCCAAGAAATATTCTTTATATATATATATATATATATATATATATATATATATATATATAATATAATTTCTTTGTTGCAGTCGTTAAATGAAAAACAGGCCGAGTTATTAAGTAATTTTCATTTATTATGGGAGAGTGGCAGACATACGTTTATCTTAGTTGAAGATTCAAGTAAAAAAGCGAACAGAAAATCCCTGCATTTCCACAGGTAGGGATAGACACGTGATCAAAGTGAAGGGAATATTGGCTATTTTTAATAAATTACGTAAGCGTTTTAGGGAAAAGTCTGGCGCCAAGGAGATGCCGTCATGATTTTCTGTGGGCACGTGAAAGCGATTAAAATATTCTTTTTGTAATAAATATGCCAAAACGAGAGATTTAATATACCTCCAGCGCGGGAAAGAAAACGAAACTAGAGTTTAAGAAAAGTGATTTTGGAATACATTAAGACTTTAAAATATACAATATTAGAATGTGAATTAAAATTAAGTGAGATTATTATATATATATATATATATATATATATATATATATATATATATATATAGAGAGAGAGAGAGAGAGAGAGAGAGAGAGATCCCTTTGTGTTTTTAAGTTATCTTTTCAGTCTACAATTTTGTCTTCTTTTCTGTCTCTAATTCTACAAATCATTTTTGTAATAAGGTGAAAAAATATGCATATAGAACTGGAAAAGTTCAGTAGAAATGCTGCTTGATAGTTACAGTCGGTGAAGTAGCGATTTGATAGTTACAGTCGGTGAAGTAGCGATGAGGGGGAATGGGGTATAGATGCCCTGGGCACCAGTCTTAGGGGCTGCTTTGAAAACAAAGTCATAAAGTGATTATGTCACTTTTTAGAGCCAATTTTGATGAAGTGTCGAAAACATAAATCCATCCCTCGGACGCTATTTACATTCACTTATCCACCGACAATGATCGGGAGCGAAAAAGTCATATTAAACCCGGGCGCCACTGTTTCTAGTGTGAAATATTTCTTGAATATTCTATTAGAAGCGACGAAGAGTAATTGATGTATGTTTTTACTAATTTTGCGTTACATAATACTTCAGTCTGGTTCTTAAAATGGTAGCTGGGTAATAAGTTAGTTTTTGAGCAAACATTGACTTATAACGTGAGGACCATGGAGGAAAAGTTTCGGCTACGGAATCGGAGTTTTATCTAGGTTTTGACACCCGATTCCACTTGAAATTCGCTTGTATGTGGGCCTGTTGCAAGTTAAATCTATCGTTGATGATGAAGCCATACGCTGTACCTTCGACGGTCACTTTCCATGTTGGTGTGGCGCAGTGGCGAATCCAGGGGGGGTATGAGGCTGCAGCCCCCCCCCCCCAGAGCTAGATCAGAATTCTATATTTTATTTAAAATCACTACAGCTGTTTTTTCTTTATCTCCCTTTTAAAAATGACAACATTTCTTCCTGCCTTTTGACAGGCTTAAAAATTCTCCCACTTTTGTAGTCATTCCACTCGTATTTGTAGCGTTGACGTGGTCAAAAACATGTTTTTGTTAGTTATTTCATTATGTTTTTTATTAAATTATAGGAAGTATTGTAGGGTTCTTTATGGTTCTTATTGTCAGGTGAGTAAAGTCCGTAAAGTTAAAGTGTTTTGGTTCACATAAGCCATAAATTTTAACATTCGTCACGACTATACAAAATTTTTTATACCTCAGACCGCCCCCCCCCCCCGACCCAAATCCTGGATTCGCCACTGATGTGGCCTGAAAGTTTGAATAGTGGGTTCCATCTCAAATGTAGTCCAAGCCATCTGCTCATGGTCGGAAATGGCAAGATCCGTTCCTAAACAGTCCTCACGTAGTTTCAAAAAGGGATGCTAATTAAACTAATTTGAACTAGCAACTCATGTGACAAAGGAATAGAATTAAATTCCATCTTTCTACCAAATCATCTGCCTCCCCATCTTTTTTGCTTTAAAAAATCTATGAGTATAGATTTCAAGACGAAAAGTTTTGTAAAACTGCTATTTTTTGTATTTTTAAAAATCTATTTTGTGCTTCTTTTCTGTAAACAAACTAAGTTATTTCTCTGACGTTAAGGCAGAAGAAATGAATATAAGACACACTCATATTACGATATTTTTTTGAGTCACGGAGTAAAAATGTAATAAAACGTATTTGTACTGTCCCGTAATACGCTGCAAACATGTTTTTCAGTTACTGCGTTAAGACGGAAGAAGGGGAGTACTGTACTGGATCGTATTTTAAATAACGTGTATTCAGCTGGCTGAAAGCGCTGAGAGTTGATGGAGGAAGAATGTTGAGGAGGATTGTTCTCTTTATATATAATGTAATTTCTCACATTCGATGGTTTGCATTTCGATAGTTGCAACATACTGATACGAAATATGTTCTCTTTTAACATGATAGCATTTATAGGTTGGCGTACAATCTATAAATTCAGACATGCAAAAATTGTCCAAAACGCTCTACATGACAGGCCGTTGGATCTAATGCTAGCAAATTTGGCAGGTAGTTCTTGGACTCACTAAAACCAATTGGCTTTTAGAAAACTTGGACTCACTAAACGAGGTTTTATCAAATTTCTAATTAGGTTTTCAATTAAAAATTAATCGAAATTTTAATATTTTTCTTCGATTACTTCGAAGCATATTATTCCATAAAAATATTTTTTACACCACTTTAAGATGAAGAAAATTAGACTTTTAGGGATATTGTTGGAGCAAACCAAGATTTCACCGAAATCTCTGCTAAATTTAATTAATGTTTCACATTTTTTAAAAAAAGTAAAACTGCTCAAAATGTTAATTCGCAAAAGTTGAGCAAACATACTTCTGAGTCCCTAACTCAACAGAAAGTAATTTCAATAAAAAAAATAACTCTTTTACAAAACTGAAAATAGACATTTATTGACAAAACTCATTATCCATGGTTTTTAACATCGGAACTAAAACCTGAATGGAAAATGCCAAGTTCGCAATTCTTATAACAAAAATATAAATACAGCAATGCGCGTTTTACCAGTCCTGTCTGTTGTGTGAACCCAACAGATGCAATTTCCATACAGTTTTTTGCCTACTTTTTTACCTCTTTAAAAATATATTTGAATATATTTCACAGCAAGACTTTTCAATGATTTAGTTAATGAGAGTTGTAACGAAATTAAATACCTTCTTGTGTGTTCTATGGTTGTTATAATAAGAGCAGGGACGACCTTTGGCCGATTGGTCCAATTGCTCTTAATTGGGCCCCGCGCAGGTCTGCAATCTGCTCTCTGCAACCTGCTAACAAAGACATTGTGCTTTCAATGCTGCTGAATCAGTAAAATAATTATCGTAAAATAATCCCATCAATATGGCTGTTATTTCTTGTATATAATTCCTATGCATACTTGTATAAGAATTTAAGTTCACTTGTTCTGTTTTAAGGTACTATATATGATTTCAAACGAGATCTGCAGAGAAGATTGAAATTATCTTCTAGCTGAAGGGAGTTTAATTTTTGTAGGATTAACTGTTTGCAAACATTATTTTAAAATGATATTTAAAAGATAATTTTTTATTTAATTTTGTTTGGAAAAATAGTTTGAAATTTTTTTAAACTCATTTTAAGTACGCATTTTGAAAGATTCAATTTTTTTTTTCGAAATACACAAAGATTATTTTCCGTAGGGCCCCGCACTTCTAAAGACCGCCACTGATTAAAAACAAGTTTTTAAAAGCAATATAAAGGCAGATGAATCAAACCTATAACACAATCATGCTACGATGTTTCGGACTAGAGGTTTCGAACTCCTTTAATTTTATTTATTTTATTTAGCTTTTATCATTGCTTGCTTTTTACATTCAAGAATTTCACTTTACATTTACGTGATGAAAAGATTGTGATTATTTTGACGTAGACTTACGTCTCTCCATAGTGGTCTAATGGTGTGTCGGGAAAGGAAAAAATTACGACGCTCCTCGTGGTATTTTTAAATGCTTATAGCTCCGCAACCAAATAACATAGAGAGTTTGTTTTAGTTTCATTTGACAGAAAAAGGTTGAAATTGAAGATTGCAAAAAGAATTTTAGAATTTGGAATTACGGTTTGGTCACAATCGACCTTCAAAGTTGGTGAAAATCACTAAAAGTTTTGATGACGTCAGAGCGACCAATGCCCGCACACACAGACTATCCAAGTACATTTGGCAATTGATTCATCGATCTTACGTTCACGCGAAATATTACTCAAGAATTGTTGAATTACGTCGAATTTCGTGGTAAGGTTAAACACTTACAGCTCCGCAACCAAATTACATAGAGAATTGGTTTTAGTTTCATTTAGCAGAGAAAGGTAGACATTGAAGATTGCAAAAATAATTTTAGAATTTTTAATCATGGCTTAATCACAGTCGAGTTGCAAAGTTGGTGAAAATCACTAAAAATTTTGATGACGTCACAGCGACCGATGCGCGCGCACGTACCTTTTGTGAACGGTTTATTAACTGGATTTTAACAGATTAATAATTAATTCATTTCAGATTAATTAATTCATTCAAATTAATTAATTTAACATAGAAAGGTCATAGAGCTTAGGCCAAAGTCACATAGAGCTACTTTAGTCACAGAAAGTCGCAGTTGAGTAATCGATTAATTAAATGTCCTTAATAAATTATTATTAACAATTGTTGAATTAATCGAGCTGTCCTTTCCATCGATTTAATTGAGTTGAGTTGGTTTTAGTTTCATTTAACAGAGAAAGGTCATAGAGCATAGGTCAAAGTCACATAGAGCTACTTTAGTCACAGAAAGTCACAATTGAATAAGGCACGTAAGTCTACGCCCCTCAATCCCAGCGACCGTTCCGCAGAGACAGCCACCAGTCAAATTTTTTTTTCTTTGCTTTATCTTCATATTGTTCTAATTTTCATTAATAGCATTCTATAATTTTTAGAATAATTGAATAACATTCTATATTTTTAGGATGGATTCTGTTTAATACAGAGGTTACTTCACTTTCAAATATACAGAAATTGTGGAGTGGAATTACTTAGAGATTGCTTTTAATGCTGTTTCTGCATCAAAGTAACTGAAGCAGCAAATATAATAGAAATGCCGAAAAGCTATTGGATAAGTGAAAAAAAATGTTTAACCAATTAATTCTGTAAAATCTTTTTAGCGATGGTCTTGATTTAACTTTTGTTTTTAAATTAATTGTTTTTAATAAAATTAAACCACTATGTGGCGAAAACAATTTTTTTAAAAAAAAGTAAGACCGAAAAATATTAAATGAATAATTTTTTTGTTCGAAATAGAGATGTTTTTATCTTTTCTCTCTCTCTGAGAGATTAACTTGGACTGTTTTCTTATTGAGATAGCGGAGGCTTTCATACGTTTTCATATTAATTGCAAATTATATTATTACTATTTTTTAAAAAAAGAGGGAGAAATTTTAGTGTAACCGTTTTGGCAGTTATTGTTATCAGTGAAAGACGTATATGCAAGCAAAAGGAGCATCTTGTAATAATCAATCAAATTTCGTAGAAAAGTGTACAACCATGAATATCAGCGTAAGCGTAGCGGAGAAAGGAAGAAGCTAAGTGTTTTATAACGATGGAAATCAACTATCTGTGAAGAATGATATAGATAATATTCATCAAATACATCATATTCTACGCCACTTCTTTTTTATATCAGATACAAAGATACCGCTTTTCTGCCTACTAGAAAATTCAGCCGAAAGCGCACAGACATCAAATTTATACAATGAGTCTAGAAATCAAAACCGTAGTGGTTTTTATGGTCGGCTCTCACCTTTGTAATCGAAGGATCAGTGTTTGCGAATCTGCAGAATTTTCCACTATTATGAACGCCTCAGTGGCGTAGCGTGGGTAAATGGCGCCCGGGTCATATGATTTTTTCGCCCCTCCCCCGTCATTATCAATGACTTAGCTTTTGAAAATGGCGGGCCACGTAGCTAGAGAAAGTAGCGTCCGGAAAATAGTTACTGGCTCATATGCCTTCCACGTCATCTGACCAGGGTTCAAGATTTCTATTAGGGTTGGCGGTTATTGCAAAAACAACAGGCTTTACATTATACTGTTTTTTTTTTTTTTTCATCTCCGGTTTAATCTGGCGGTTAAAACCGCTCAAAATAACCGGTTTTCGGGTTTTTTTTAAAAAAGAAAAACAACGTTTATAGATAATTTTTTTATTAATAATAATATATAACAAGTTAGCATTAATACTATAAGTAATAGCAATAAATAAGAAATTAATGTAATAACTAATGATTATAAATTAATAATTAATACAATAAGAAATAATGTTAAATGAGTAATTAATACAATAAGTATTGTAGACACAATTTTAAGTATTGTAGGCAAATAAAAAAAAAGAAATTGGACAGCACACACGTAAATAATCGTATCTTGTGCTGTTTGCGTCTATATGTATAATAATAAAAAATAACTATGGCTAAATTTTTATACATCCCCGGTCCTATTAATCATATTTATTAAAATATTTTTGGCACACTAAAAATTTTAAATAAAATGTCCACTCTTCTGCGACCAAATCTAGTCGAGTTATTGGAAGCTTGACTATGACTATTGTAGACCATTTCAATCTCTACCTCGAGGAAGCGGGGGCTGTTGGTGCCTATGATGCCGGTGTGCCTATGATGAAATTCAAAACTCCATAACTCGAACCTAAAATCGAGCCTATCTTTTGATAGCTGATTTTGAAGTTTTTTTTACCCGGTTATTGGCTTTAAAATAAATAACCGATTATAACCGGGACAAAAAAAATAACCGAAAAAAACGGTTAACCGAAAGAAAAAAAACGGTTTAAACTTGGTAGGTTTTTCTCATCCCTAATTACGATGTCCATCCTAAAATAGCCCTCTTTTTGCTTCCAAAACAGGACGTTAATGTAACTAATATAAATGTGTCTATTTTGATAATGTTATTTCTGATGCATTTTCAAACACATCTGGAGTTCCCCAGGGTTCAAATCTTGGTCCTTTCCTTTTTATTTTGTTTATTAATGACCTTTGTGGTGAATTGGGTTTTTCTTAGTGTCTTTTGTTTGCCGATCGATGATCTGAAATTTTTCAGACGAATACGATCCAGTGCTGATGCTGCTCTTTTACATAACGACCTTGATAACTTATATCGGTGGTGCATCCTAAATAAATTACTCCTTAATGTTGAAAAATGTAGCATCCTTAGCTAAACTAGAAAATCCCAACGTATTTTTTACTCTTATCAAATCAATAGTATTTCACTACGCCGATCCGAGTCAGTTACTGACCTTGGTGTTACTTTTGACACTAGACTCGATTTTACCCAACATATTGACAACATTGTCTCCAAGGCCTACACTAAACTTGGCTTTATCAAACGTAATACCAGACATTTCTCCGGTGTGCTTGCTTTGACGGTTTTATTTTTCACTATTATCCGCTTGAGTACTGTTGTCTTGTCTGGGACCCTTACAATAAAAATAAAATTATTGAACAGGTACAAACTAAGTTTTTGCGTTACTTATTTTACCGAATAAATCTCTATTATCCACAAGACTTATCCTCATCTCATTTATGTAAGATATTCGGCATTCACAGTTTGAGGGTTCGGAGTGATCTTTCATGTCTTTTATTTTATCATAAGATAATTAATGATGCCATTGATTGTACTGACATATTGAGCCTATCACTTATGCTGTGCCGACTAGAAGTCTCAGGAAGATTTGTTTACAAATGTATTTACCAAGTTTAATTACATATGTAATTTTTCTATGTATAAATTGTATAAATTTTACAAATTTTTTAACAGGTACTCTGACGATCTTGATGTATTTAATATGTCTTATGGTTCTTTTAAGACTGAATGTTTGCGGCTTTTGTGTTCTTGAAATGTCTTTATTTTGTGTGCTTTTTAAATTCGTGTTGTATTATTTAGTTATTTTTGTGTCTATCTGTTGTTTTTATTAATCGTTGTTTTACATCTATTTTATTGTTTGTTTCTGTATCATGCACTCTGTAATGGGAGTTTATCCTGTAGTGTGCATTTTCTAAATGAATAAATAAATGAACCAAACTCATTTCTGCCACTGCTGAGTTGCTTGTTTTTTTAAAGTTTTCTTTTTTTAACTTTTTCAAGGTTTCCTGTTCAGCATCTGGAAAGTTATCTCTTCTGTACAGTTAAAAAATATTTAGTGACAACCGAAGCTGACAGAACAGGGAAAGTTCATCCTGTGCTCATAGCACTTATTTCGTTACTGACAAAAGAATTTTGTAACGGTTTTTTTGCTTATTGTTGATACACTTATCTTTAATCAAATATTTACTAACCAGTAATACTAGTACTTTTTAGCCAGCATTTCGTTTCCTTCTCTATGCTGTTGCTGCCCAACTTGTTTTTGATCCAGTATTTAATTGTTTGGCTTATGAAGGAAAAAATAATTCTTTCATTTCCCTTATATTCAGACTTCATGGGAACATCAGTAATTAAGCTCGCACGAAGACAGAGAGCACCTTTAGGAATTTTTATATGCAACGTACAACAACTACTGAGTCGAAGACTATTTATATGCATCACTATAATAGCCTCGTTCGCCAAATTGTACGGAATAATTGAAATTCGATTTCTAAGTTGTCCGAGGTAAGGAGGCCAACAACCACAGCATTCGACCAGTTTTGAAGGGTTCTGATGATATAATTGTCTAGTTATAGTAAAAATTTAAATAAACACTTTATAAAATAAAAATCATATATATTTGACACTCTTCATTCTGCTGTAAACATTATGTATGTGGAAGTCAATTTCCTAACCCATTGCAGAATGAGAAAAAGAACAAGAGGGTTTATTTTCCAAGTTCAGTGGGATCAAATATCCCCACACAATTTTCCTAAATTGCGCTTGAAACAATCGCTTTTCATTTTCATCTTCAGATAACGATCAGAATTGTGCGAGCATCCCCATTTGATACGCAATATAAGTATTTATTTCAAAAATTGTCCCATTATAATCCTTGACATTAATCTAGAAAGTAAACAACCAGATAACAATATTGCATCGAGAAAAAGGAGAACAATGGATTTCGTATCCCTCCGCGATTGAATTTCTCCGAGTTCTTTCCCTAACGAATTGTTATTTGTCTGTCAGTTTTTGTATGACTCATCCCAGAACTGTTCCCTCCACCAATCACCATCTCTCTCTCCTGACTTTTCATCTTGCAAAACCCATTCACCATTGGATAATAGCATTTAGTCAAGGACACGCCTAATCCACCGCAGCTCTGCTGTCGACTAGTCGTGGGAGGAGATTTAGTGCCGTAACCCCTCCTCCCAAGTGACGTCAGCCAGGCAGGCCGCCCTGCCGTCTTCGCAGTGTTGCTGCACTTTCAAATGAGCTGTGTTGACGCGAGAGTGTGGCAACTGTGCGCGTAGAGAGCTGCTTGTAAACTTAAAAGTTGTTTATATTAGTGCATCCAGAGTTGTGTGCATTACGTGTAAAACGAAAGCTCCTATTTTAACCCAGGATTCTTTCTGCATCGTTATCTATGGATAGTTTTCGCTCGCGGAACCTTCGATAAGTGCTCACTTGTGGATGTTTTCCGGTGGGGAAATTATCGTAGCCGGCGTTTAACGGACCTATCGCCGGGTGGGATTGGAAAGTCTCTCTGTCCTTGGCCGATACGAACTTCCCAAGTACACACTGAGCTTAATCTTTGCGATATCGTTTGGTTATCTCATCTCAAAGGATCTTTAAAAAATGATGGTAAGAATTTCATTTATTATTATTATTCTGGCCAATCACATGATGGTTGTGTATCTGATGAATGCGAATAATTTTTGCATCGCAGATGATGATTAAACTTGGAAAATATCTTTTGTTTTGAATTTATTTCTTGGGAATTTTTATTAAAAATTTTTAAAAATAATTGAATTGAGAATTATTTTGAAACTTTGAAAAGAAACTTGTGAAAAATTATTTAATTGAAATTACTTTGAAATTCTGAAGAAAAAATAGTTTACTTACATTGTTATTCTTATTTGCCTAATATTTCACTTTTTAATCTACGATAAAAGTTACAGCAATTAACAATTTTCTTGTATAATTAGTCAATAATGAAACTTACAGAAGCAATATAAATAGTATTTGTTTATAATAATCAAATGCTAACCGAATATTTGTTTTGTATTCATTAAGATAGAATAAAAGAATAATTCTTTAATTATATCATTACTTTATTGATTAAAGCATGTTTCTAAAAAATATTTTGTTAGTTTTCTTTTAAAATATCGCATGTTACTGATGTTTACCAAAAAATAAACATTTTTTTAGAAAAATTACTTCCGAACATATGATTGCGAGGTGTCAACTTTTGGAAACAGTCGATTATTTTTAATGAAAAAATGCAATTCTACATTAATCATTATAATTGTAGTCAAATTACTCTGTTAATTTATTGTTTTGCTTTCTGAAAAGTAATTTTGATTTTGTGAGAATCATGTACATTCACTTCAAAATCATCTTGCCTTTTTATTACTGTAACACTAGAATTATTTATTGCATTTCAAAAGAGCGCAGCTTTTCTTTAAACATTATTAATGTTTCCCAAGTCTTCATCGTATGTTTGAATTTAAACTGCATAAAGTATGTACTGAACACAATTTCAAATGACACAAAATAGACGCGAGCTTAGTGGTTATGTTTGCCGATTAATAGGCAAAACATGTTTAGTTATGAAATAAACGTTTTGTTTTCCTCTTTAAAGAAATATTACACACACGAAGATCAACGTGATATTAAGTGTAATGAAAATAAGAACTTTCTTATTTTTATTGAAAAAGTACCGAGTTTTATGTTAATAATACACTTTACTAAAAGTATGGATACTTGCATTAGTTTTCACAGTTTTTTCTTTAACTAAGATACTTAGCATTTATATATAAACTGTGCTTGCAAATAAGTAATTCATCTGTATTCATGGACTGTTAATAATTATTTTAATCATCATGAAACTTTAATGGTTCTACGCAAGAGAGAAATTGGTTAAAATTAAGCTATTTTATGATAGATGTTAGAATAAAGATACTTTAACATTCATGAAATACTTATTTCTGACCATTATCTCATTGCCTTATCATCCACGTTAAAATATATTATAAGTATTCATTTTATTTGCATTACTATTTCAAAGTAATTTTTCGCAGAATTTCGACATTTGAATTTAAGAGAAACAAATGCACATCATTCGAAATTTGATTTTGTAGCATTAAAAATTACATTATCAATTAAAATAATCTTGGAAAAGCTATTGCATATTGAAAAATTAATACACACTCAAGTAATGAATACTTTTGTCATAGAATCTATTTACTATTAACTGACTGGCATATTTTATTTTTCAATACATAAAACGAGCACCGTTTATTCATATTAATTAGTTTAGATTTTCACAACTTCTATTGAAAAACATCATTCTGTGACCCAACAAAATATGTAAATAAGATGTAAAATAAGAGTAAATATTTTCAAAATTAAACTATTTAGATTTGTAGAGTCGTTTACAAACTATAATGACCGATGCACAAAGATGCGGATGATGGATGAAAACCTCAAACTTCATTTATTCCATTTTGCTTGAATTTTCACCAGTTCTCTTGTGGAAATATCATTGGTAAATCAATAAAATGTATATATATCATCCATTCAAATTATTGATAATAATTTTTGATTAGCATTATTTGATATGTTTCGACAGTCACTTAAAAATAAAATGACAATTGTCACTGAAAGACAAAATTTGATAATCACCACTTAAAGACGTGTATAGCTGTTAATGAGAAGATAAATAAAGTTTACCTTCATCTATTTAACTTATTTGAATTTTTGCAAATTCTACTGTAAAAACCTCAGTTTCAATTCAGTTAAATGTGAAAATACATTGTCAAGTGACTGATAACACATTTTTGACAATCATTATTTTCGCTGTCACTTGAAGACAAAATATGATGATC
>BGPR01020275.1:0-28073 GCA_013235015.1 Araneus ventricosus
CAACGATTAAATCAATACAGTGGTTGAAACTTTGTACAGTGACTTAAATTTAAAACAGAGAATAAATCAGTCGTGATTGAAACTTAGTACACAGAATAAATCAGTAGTGATAGAAACTTAGTACATTGAATTGTGACAGTGAAATACATTCATCGAAAGAGAACACTGCTCTTTAACGGCATGTGTTCAGAAAGAGATATTCATGTTTCTAAGGAAAGATTTAGGAAGATGAAGAAATTTAGAAATAATTTAAGAAATTAATATTTTCCTTCCCTCTGGAAATTCTCTACATCAACCGCGACTCTGTAATTAGAATTTTTCAAGTCTCGGATGACTGGCATCTATTTTTCTGCGAGGAATGTGTCAGATTGAGCAACATTTAAATACCCGAGTGCCTATCATTGAATGGAATCAGCAATCAGATGCTATGCAACGGAAATTTCTGAAATCCGGTTACTTTCAAAATATCTATAATCTCATTAGAAAGGAATTGCAGATCATAACTAATAAGCAGATCGATCTGAAATACGATAAAATGCATTGAATAAATAAATTCACTTTTCCCCCTCTAGACCATTTTTTGTGTTTTAGAATAACTGATCTTATTTTCCGTATTAACTTTTATTGAATATTTAAAACTGGAAACGATTTTCCATCTCGTTTCAGAAATATCCTTCAGGCCTTTGAAGTGAAACACATAAAAATTTTAATCAATTGTATCTATTAAATATGGCAAAGATCTTCAAACTGGTTGGCAAGTCCCCATACCTGTTTCTTATAGGTTTATGATGGCCGTTAGGGGTTTCCGTTTAAACAGATTAGAAATTTTCGGAAAAGTCACGGCTGAACTCGTTATAATGCACAAAACTGTATCTGATTTCTTTAAAAGTAAGACCGAATTTAAGATGAATTTTCAGATTGTTAGCTGTTTCAGCACTTTATTCGGATTCTGCTGACAAATAATCATAAGAGAGCAAACTAAGGCGCAATGTCATACAAAACTATAGGGTTGCTGATTTTTTACTCGTTTCAAATCAATCTAATTTAAATATTAAGATTATTTCTACACAAAATTTTTAACTGCCTAGAAAAATAATCTTTTAAGTAAATAAGTAGTTACTTAAAGAATAAACATGTTTTTCTATTATTCCCTCTTATGAAGCACTAAGTCTTTAATGTGGAAACGTTCAGATCTATTTTTTAGTCACTTTAGTAATTAACCAGATAATTATTCATATAAAGCTTAACATAAAGCTGAAAGAAAAAATAGATTATTGATTATTATCTTAAGGTTTGTTTAAAATTTGTAACAAACTGTAGGTTTGCAAATTATTATATTATAAGTGTTACAACGGTAAAACCTGTCGAAATAGTTATTACTCAAGTTGACAGTACTGGGAAAATTCACAGTACTTTAATTTATTAACCCCTTAACTGTTTCATTTTCTTTGTTATCTAATAAGATGATCCTTTCTGTTTTGGAAAGGGGATGTAGTTTTCATTCATCTCAGAAGACATAAAATATTTGACATGTTAAAAGATTCTACGTAATTTTTGCGTAAAATTAAATGGCTAATTAATGATTAAATTTTAGCTTTAAGACTAAAAGGCGATAATTCGATACACGAATATTCTCGGGGTTTTAAGTTAAGCGGTTAAATAGCCCTGAATATGATCCTAATGCATTTAAATATTGTCATTGTCCCGTTTTGAAGCTATGCTACGACTGTTTTGGAACGGACCTCGTTATCTTGACCGTTGCCAGATGGCGAGGACGACACCTGAGCTGGCACGCCCTCTCAAAATTTTCATGCCGCACTTTCGTCACTGCAACATTCAAAAGTTACTGACATATTTAAATAGAGTTAAGTTTAAAATTCCAGTAATCGATATTCTTTGTGATATAGTTTCGTATTTAAAGCTAAAATTCATTGTCATGAGGCACTTTAGCCCTGAGATGAGCAGTAACACACATTACGTCATTCAACGGTGATGCGGTCGCTCCTAGAGTTCTACACATTGTCATGGTGAGTTGTTACTGCTGTAAGGTCTTAGCCCAGTGTTACCGGGGTCTGGTCAGAGATCCACAGACACAGAAATACAGCACATCAAAATTTAATAAAACTTCTTGATTAATGGCCTATTTACAGGTCACATTTACAAATGATTTGTACATTCAAGAATAAAGAATAAATCCGGGATTTGTATCGCGAGAGTCAATACTGAACGTGACTGGACTTAGTTGCAGTTACTAAGGTGAGTTTGCTGGTGAAGCAAATGATAATAAGTTCAGGAACTGTGAGAGTTCAGCAAGTCGTAACAACTCAGGGCGAGTTGCGTAGACACCGAGGACCGGTAGATGAAATTGAGATTACAGGACGCTCAATTAATTGCAGTAATACACCACAGGGATTTTTATAGCCAGGCTCTGACTAAAGGTTTACTCAGGATGAGTAAGAGATATCGGGGTCGGTATTTGACAGCGAGGTTATGCAAACGCCAGCTAAATTCCAGCGATCCACCAAAGAGATGCTATTATTCAATTCCACAGCTCACCAAAGGAGCTAACCTAGCCAAGGATTTGGCTAAAATCACGGGGTTAATAAACGCCCGTTTCATCGAAGTTCAGATTCCGCAAACCAACACCACGGAGTAGTACCCCGTGTGTTTTCTTCTCAGCTATCGTCGCCCTCTTCTCCGATCGTCTTCCCTTCTTAAACACCTACCCTCAGAGCCCAGAGGAATGGCAGAAGAATTCATTCTCGGTGATTTGTCAGCGAGCCGAACAAATCATCCATCCGCAGTCGTGCGCCTTCCTTCCAGGCTAACATTGGAAGCGGTCAACGCGTAACTGCCCACCTTCTGGGGCTCTATACAAACGTTACCGCGCTCGTCCTCCTCTGAACCTCTTGCGTAAGACGGGGCCGTTTTTACGACTGGTTTTATGACTCTTATGCTTTCCTCTCAGATGCCCTAGGGTTTTATTGTGTGGTCCGTTGTCGTGGGAACTAGGGAAGGGCAGACCTCATACTGCCTATAATAGTTATTGTAAGTAAGGTAACAAGTTTCTCGTGGTTGGACAGCTATTGGATGGTATATCTTTTAAGTGTAGTTAAAGCGAGTAAAAGACTTTCTTTTTTTGCAAGTAAATTTCTAACATCATCTTATGATGTAGAATTTCAGTTCTTTACACAAATTAATTTCATATTCGTTTATATGTCATTTACGACCCTTGAGTTCCATTAAAGCATGCAATGCTTAACTTTTTTCTTTGGCATTGATACTTAAATATTTGGGGAGTAGTTTTAGACTAATTGCCAGAGTTGTTGATATTTATCTCGGATATTTCGGATCTTCCGATTTCTCCGTTATCATTATATTTATATAGTCATTGGATCTAAGGAAACAGGGGATCATTTCATTCATCCAGCTAGTTACGTTTTTGGGTTATCGCCTTTAAGCTGTGCATTCACGATCAGTCCATTCCACGCAAATGGGATGGTGGTATTTCACACATCCCATTTTTTAGCCCATCAATTTAGTAGGTAGGTTCACGAGCCCATCCACTCAAACCACAAACCCATCACTTAAGGGCAATCCGATCTCCTACTGCACCTACTTTTCTCCCCGCCTTCAAAACGCGAACCCCTGCCTGCTCCGCTTCCCTCTATTGCGAGCGAACCTCGTTCCCCCATGTGTCTACACCGGTCGCATTTCTGCATTTATGGCCCGACAGCCCAAATGGATTTCAAGTGATGTTGGATCTTCAAACTTTCGACCACACCTCATCAATTCTCACCGAATTTTCGTATTAAAGACCGATTTTGGATTGATACGACCGAATTTGCGCTATGTGGAGTGACCATGAATGTCCAGCCTTATACTCACACGTATAGTTTACGTTTATTATACGTTTTCGGACTCGAAAAAAAATTCGTTACACATCTATAATTCTGGTAATAAAACCTTATCTCAAATTATATATATAACTGGCCGCGTTTTTCGGTTTATCGAGTTCACTCGTGTACGGACAGACAGGAATTTCTTTGACGAATTTCGCCCATAATTTCATTTTGGTGTACATTTTTGTATGATTTGAATTTTGGTGTTAAGACTACAAACCAAATTTCATCTATAGTCCAGTCAACGAGGGCCAAAAATCGACGAATAGAAAAAAAAAATGGTGTAGTTTTGAAGTTTTGCACAGTTGTTGGAGTAGTGTCCTAAACGACATAATAAAAGTCCCCGCCGGTGGGAGGTGCGCGGGGGGTAGGGGGTTTAAAGGGGAGCGTTTTCAGTTTTTCTTAAATATTTCGAAAACTATGCGTTCTATCAAAATACTCTCACTTACAAAATTAAACTACATGAAATTTCCTCCAAAAGAAGTTCTACTTTGTTTTTGTAACGTCAATAGTTTAGAATATACAGGGGGATTTAAAAGTTAACATTTCTAAAATTCCTTATTGTAATGGTAAAATCGATTAAAAGTGCTGATTCAACAACCCTCATAATAACCTCATGCCTATATACTAATTATATACAAGGGTAGTATTGCATGTGTCGGAGCGGGGGGAGGGTGTAACAAACCCATTTGATGAACAATTATGCTCCCTTCTTCCCCTCACAACCGTTCCCCTTCATAAGTTTCCTTCTACTCGTAGTCCAGTCAACGAATTGTAAATTTAAAAAAAAGTTGTAGTTGCGGAATTCGGCACAGTTGTTGGGAAGAGTGCCCTAAATGGCATACTAAAAGTCCCAGCTGGTGGTGGGTGCTCAGGGGCTACAGGGGAGTTGAAATAAGGGGATTTCTCAGTTTTTCTTAAATATCTCGAAAACTATGGATCCTAGCGAAAAAACTTAAGTATGTAATTAAACTAAATTAAATTCCTTATAAAAATAGTCCTACACATTGTTCTTAGGATGAATAGTTTAGAATATTATAGCAGTTTGAAAAAGTAAATAATTTCAATAAGTGGTTGAAAATGTTATTTTTTAATTTTATGAAAGAAATCTTATATTTCAAAATAGCGGCTATCTATTACAATATATCTATAGCATAATATATCTTTCTATAACATATTATATCTTTCTGTAACACATATCTTTCTATAATATTATATCTTTCTATAACATAATGCCATGCCCCGGGTGTCATTTGCGCTTGTTAAGACACTGAAGACGATTGAAGTAGAGAAAAAAAATCATATTATTCTGCGGGTGTCACTTACCCTCGCTACGCCACTACAAAACGCCAAAAATTTTGTTTCCGACACGGGGTCTAAATCTTGGAGGTTCATCAAAATCTTAAGGTCGAAATTTTTGGCGTCACACTTGATTTCTCTTTGCATACTTGGTATACGGTATACTTCGAACATAAAAATTTCTACTGGTACAGCAGAGAAGGTAAATTATTATGCTAAGTTCCAATATTAGCATTTAAATATCATGAAGTTCACTGAACAAATAAATTGTAACCAATTGAGAAAATGCTTTCCTTTGACGAATTTTGCCTAAAATTTGGTTTGGTGTAAATTTGTGTATGATTTCAATTTTGGTGTTAAGACTGCATACCAAATTTCATGTAGCTTGTTTGGTTTTCGAATTATCTTTTTCACATACAGATAAAATTCCGAAAATTTTGTTTCGGCGGCGGGGAGGTCTAAATATTGAAGGTTCATCAAAGTCTTGATGTCGAAATTTTTGACGTTACAATTTCTATTTGCATACTTTGTATGCAAAAATATCAAAAATTCTACTGGCACAGCAGAGAAGATTGGTTATTATGCTAATAGCCAATCAGTGGCGGCTCGTGAGCTCAGAAACGAGGAGGGCTGCAAAAAAATGTTTATCAAGAGAATACAATTTCAAAAGCTACTTTATCTCCAAGTAGGTCAAGTTTTTTAATTCCAAATACAGATGTGAAATTTACTGCTTTTCAAACAAAGTAAATAACCAACATATGGCATTTTTTATTAGTTTTACTAACAAAAATGAAAGTGAATGTTGATGTAAAGATTCCTCTGACGAAAAAATAATAATAGTAATAATCGGAGCTCCACATGTGCACTTCCCTCTTTGCCCAGTTCACTCGATAACACTCTTCCAAAAATGAATATTAAATAACTCATATACAGAATATTTATTTTTAAGCTAAAACATATTAAATACATTTTTTACTGAAATACTCTAAAAATTTGAAAGTTTTAAAATAGTATTATTTGCTTGAATCTGTCGTCGCAACACGAACCGAAACTCATAAACAGTCAATGAGATTGCAACTTGTGTGAGAGAGAGGAAAAAAGAAATATATATTAAAAAGAGCATCTTTCTTTCGTTCAGTTGACTCCGTGCCAGTCAGAGCTGTGTCGACTTTCAGCCCATAGCCCGTCTAAGCTAAAGGAAGAAAGGGTTTCTTTTTCACTTCGGATTTTCTGCTCAGTGAGCGGATTTCGGGGGAGGAGGGCAGATTATTTTGCAGCTCAGACCTGCGTCTCTCTTCGTTTGGATTCATTTATGTTTTTTACAATTGTTTATTACTTTCTTTTCGCATTTTCGTAAGTCATTGAACTCTGAGAGTGGAAAAGTAAGCAAATAAGATTCAAAATCAAAAACACAAGTTTGAAAAATAATTTCAGGGGGTTCTGCAACCCTAATGGACCAGCCGCCACTGTTGCCAATATTAGCCTTTTAATATCATGATGTTCTCTGAACAAATAAAATATATCTATTAGAGGAAATTATTTAAATTCATTCAAAATGGGAGAGAATAATTCATTTCGGAACTTATTAATTCTGCGATCAGTGACGTACAGGGCTCGTCGTAACCAATAAATAAATAAATAAAACGAATTCAAGTTCCGACGCCGCGACTCCCAAATCAATATTCTAATTAGGAAACTTGTTACTGGGCTTCCCACGCTCCGCCGAGCGATTCTGTGGTCGAAAGTATCTGTTTTTTTCACGGTTGTCACTTATTTGCGGAATATTTTGGACGGCCCGCTGCCCAGCTGAAGGACCGGACGACAGGATCCATTGAAGGCGCTTGCGTTTCTGCCAATCAATTCTAATTATTCCACTTCTTTTGCAATGCAAACTAAAAAACGAAAGAGCATTAACTTTCCCTGAAATAGCACTCAGAAGCAATCTGGAAGAGGAATGTTAAGTGGCATCATAAGTTACAAATATCCGGAATCGGCCACCAGTGTTCAATGTTACAGAGGGCCCAGAAATGAATATGGAATACTGTGTTATCTCTTGCCAGGTCTTTTACCTCTTTTTTTCCCCGGGGTAATTTGGTGAAAATTGTGGCTACGTTGCTGACAGATGGTTCATGGATTCGTCGTTACCGATTGTAATAGATGCTGCAGAATCTGATTAGATAGGCATGTTGGCAGCCTTAGAAATGCATTATAGGACATAACCATCCACCAATTTCCAGTGCATTATATTGTGAAGATGAATTTGAATTAATGTGTTATCTTTCGCCGGGTCTTTTACCTCTTTTGGAACTAATTTAATGAAAACGTTGATAAAAGACTTGATAGATTGTTCTTTGCTGAGAGTGATAAAAGCCATAAAATCCGACAATTCGCTGAAAAATTGAGGTGAACCTAGTTAATTAATATTACCTGGAAGTAAGTAACATGAAAATCTGGAGACTACAGTACTTTGAAATGTCGCCTTCGCCATTTGGTTGCATTTCAAAGTTACGCTGTTCGTCCCCTCCCAGGCTCTGGTGCAGTTTACAAACAGAATATCAGTCAAATGAATCAAGTTTCTGCCGCATCAATTCATGCTTTACTGCATTTTGACACATATTTTACATTTTCTCATCGAAAAGAGAAGAATATTATTATTCTTCAGTGTGTACTTTAAAAACTTTCTTCTAACTAGTTTTGCTAGCCTCCAGAACTTTTACTCCCACTGTTCATGAGTGTATTTAGTTGGCGTCTCTTTTCTTGATTCTACTTTCGGCAGAGAGG
Organism: Araneus ventricosus; assembly: GCA_013235015.1. Taxonomy (NCBI): domain Eukaryota; kingdom Metazoa; phylum Arthropoda; class Arachnida; order Araneae; family Araneidae; genus Araneus; species Araneus ventricosus. Next base: position 7,983 of record BGPR01020275.1, read on the forward strand.
ATAAATTATTTAACATTCTCTAGTATCTTTTGGATTTTTCATTAAGGATTTTATTTGCTTCCTCGTTTTTCTCAGAAGGAAATGTTTCTTATATTGCGGTTGGACAGAATTCAGGCCACAAAGAGTATACTTTTGATTTATAATCTTACCCTTGACAGAAAATGTTGTCCATTTCAGAACTGCTATGGCGAGTGGGCTTTGAAAAAGTTCGTCATTCGAGTTCTCATCCATTCCTTCCATTTTGACTATTTTTCTTTTACTTTCTAAATTTTATGTTATGTGTTTTAATTATTAATCGTTGCAATATTTTGTTGATGCAATCGCTAAATGCTGCTGCGTTGAGCGCGCAAAAAGGTGTATTGTTATCGTTATTGTTTAATTCTTCTGTTTCTTATTTATACTTTTTTCTTTTCTAACTTTTAAATTTTTGTTTTGTTTTTCTATTACTTAAAAAACTACTGTATTTAAAGATCTGTGTCGGACATAGGAATCTTGAATTCCTGCAATAATCCGAACTTTAAGTAGGGGTGGAGCTAGTAGGGGTACCGGGGGCCCTGCCCTCCCCCCCCCTCGGGGAAACGTTTGGGCGCCGTTTATGGAACGCAGTATCCATTAAGTTGATAAATAAATAGCTGGCGAATATTTGAAATAATTTCATTACAACCGGCGGTAGGCCCCCCCCCCCGTCGAGGAAACTCTAAAGGCACTCCTGACTTCAAGGCGATAACGTTCAGTTGCAATCTGCTTGAACAGAATATTTATAATTCCTTTCTTTGACGTTATCGAGCCTTCTTCTAGGCTGTGCTAAAGAATTAATGAAAAACAACCTGAAAAAAATTTTAGATTGCTTCTATTAACAATTCGTTATCTTTATCATCACATCACACCCGTCGTTAGAACCACCTCGAGTACGAGGATGAGAAGTACAAGTAGGCAGATTCTTGGCTTCTTCTGTGGCACAGTAACGATGTTTTGGCTGATTAATGGCTCAATCGCCGATGATGAGACGTACCTCCTTGTGAGTGGATGGATGACACCCACGCTGAACCAGCCCACCCGAAGGCAGGGCCAGCAAATTTGAGCACCCTGGGCTAGAAAATTTTGGCGTTCCATCAAAACCGTGAAAAGGAATTCCAGTGCCTATGGCCCCATGAAAATACCTGTCTAATAAAATAATCGAGAGCAATAAATAAATAAATTTGATGCACTGCTATGATATCTGCTTTATCTTTGATAATGTAGATAACTTCTATTACAGGCATAGCTGGGAATTTTCTCACCGATTTTCTCTTCGTGAATCCGTTTTGAACTGATATGCATGATTATGTAACACCAATTACCAGTCTTAATCATATTTTTACTTTTATGATGGTTAAAACTGTAATTAAATAAAATTTTTGGTTCAGAATTAAAACAAAATCAATAAACTTTTAGGCGCCCTTGAGCTACAGACCAATTAGCCCAATGGATAAGACAGCCCTGCCCGAAGCGTGTAGGGCCGGAGAAGGACCAGTGGGGAGTGTTCCATGCACTAGATGCTCGTCATGGGATCTGTTTAACATGGTGCTCAGTGCAATGATGTTGTCTGTCCGGCCATTCAGATTCGTCTTATGCTCAGAAGAATGGAGAAGGCTGATTCTTTTTGATTACCATGATACGGTCAGAATTTGTTAACTAATGCCATTGTACAATTGCAATCATACCAACAAGTCCAACAACGTGGTTACGATATTTTCTTACTTTTATGGGTCTTGGTGGCCTAGTGGTAGGGTCTCGGCTTCGTGCCGGAGGGTTCCAGGTTCGAAATCCGATTCCACTGAAGATCCGCCGTGTATGTGGACCTGTTGCACTTTAAGGACCGGTGCACACTAGCCGATTCGTGTCGTTGAAGCTATAAAAATAACAATAGTAACCCCCATTCCCCCTGTGTGTCGCCACAAGCGACATTTGGGTTACTATTGTTATTTTTATAGCTTCAACGACACAAATCGGCTACACACAGGGGAAATATTGGTTACCATTGTTATTTTTATAGCTTCAACGACACAAATCGGCTAGTGTGCACCGGGTCTAAATAATACATAAGGGGCCAAACGTCCTGCCGCTAGTGTGGCGCGGAAATCTGGAGAGGGAAGTGACACTCTCGTCATCTGACCGCGGTTCAAAATTGCTAGAATAGCCCTCGTGTTGCTTCAAAACGGGACGATAATATAACTAAATTAAACTAAAACTTTTATTATGCTTAATTTGCATGTTGAGAGCATTGTTACCGTCTTGCTTTTGAATATTCATCTAACTTGCATACTATCCGCACAATCAGTTAAGTGTAACTGCTTCCATGCGTAACCTAAATAATGGGTTCCAGTAAACTGCTGACTAAATTCAGATCTTAATGCACAGAAGAGCAAACGAAATTTTACTTCCCCTCCCAAAATGCACTTCCACTCCTCGGAACACTGCAAACCAGATTCATGTTTGTCAAGCGTTAGTCATCATTGCATTTTCCCGTAGAGGTTTCTTCTGCTACCTAACAATGAATATTTTTACAGTAATTTTATTGAAGATGTTGTTTTCTTAAGATATTTCTTTCTCAGATCTCTCTTCTGTTATTTATCAATCGTTATTTTTATAGTTATCTTAATGAAAGTGGTAAGATATTTCTTTCTCGGGTCTCTTTTCTGTTATTTATCAGTGCATATTTTTACAGTAATCTTGCTGAAGGTGTTGTTTTCTTAAGATATCTATCTCGCCGATCTCTCTTTTGTTATTTATCAATGGATATTTTTACAGTAACTGTACTGAGTGTATTACTTAAAAAAAATATTACTTCCTCGGATCTCTCTTCTCTTATTTATCAGTGGGTATTTTTACAATCGCTTTTCTGAAGTTGTTATTTGTATCAAAAATATCGACCTTCACTCGCATGCACCTAAAGGATAACTATCTTTAATGATTAGCAGGTGACGAAATAGAAAAAAATAGCACACTTTTATTTATTCTTAACCGCTACTCGTTTTTCAAGTTATTTCTATTTACTGCTCTCTTTTTTTTTGTGAGAAATTTTCTTCTCGTTCTCCTTATATAAAATACTTCACTTAACCCCTTAACATACAATGACGTCTCTGACACGTGCATCGAATTACGGAATTATTTCTATTTAAAACCGTATTTAGGTCAACACAACAATAATTTTAAATACAAAAATCATCTGGACACGCTTAAATGCCTCAAGTATCCTTTACCATCTTAAATAGATTGAAATAATAATAAATGTCCCAAATGGGTGGTGGCATCTTATTAAGAGGTTAAATAAAATCTATTGCCAATGTGTTAATAGAGTTAATCTATGCTCACGTGAAATTATCCGAGTCAATTTAATTTTGGAATCCAATATCCTCCTTCTCAACGTTGTCAGAAAAGCGTAAGACAACGTATAATTAAATGTTAGATGACATGCGTAGTTATTTTTGACATGTGGTGGCCATCCCATGCAAATGGACTCCATTATTAACCTTCCAGCTGCATATCTCGCGACTGAAGAAGAAGGTTAGAAGTTTGTCCATTTCTCGTTGCATGCCGAGATATCCGTGTGTTAGTGTGTGACCTCTTGACTATTATAGAGTTGGCACTGGGCTGCTAAAGGTGACAGTTTTTTTGGGGGGCTATTTCTTGAGAAAAAATTCCCTGTGCACCAACAAGTACAACACAAGGCTTATAGAAGTAAGTAAAATATTCAAAAAAGGGTTGAAGGAAGCTTCAAATTAAATGATACAAATGCAAATTCCAAACAGAAAAAAAGAGAAAAAATGTGCAATAAATTGGTCACATCCAAACGAGCACGTGAATGGTATTAAGCAATGAAGTGAATAAACAAGGGGAATAGATACCGAAAGATATTAAACTTTTTTTAAAGTTATAGATGCAAAATAACTTGTCACATATACACAAAAAAAATGGATGAAAACGAGAAATGGAGTAAAAGCTGTACAAGGTGGGGAAAAGTGAAAAAAGAAAGCATTCAATAAGCAAATAAAAACACACAAATACACAAAATATCATACAACAAAGAAGACACACAAATTTCGCACAGGTGACAAAACAAAAGGGTCTGATCCAAATATAATTGAGAGAAAACATCTGAATTCCAAAAATAAAAAAGTAAAAATAAATAAACAAAAGTAATAAGGAAAAAAATTGTAAATGCCGGCAAACAGATACAAAATTTATAGTCTATATAATATGGGGGAAAATGCTGTCGATAAATTCACAAAATGATGCAAAACAAGTTTTTGTCTGGACCAAAGTAGAGAAAGATGGAGGTCATGCTAAATTGTTCTTCTTTAGACTGCTGATGAGTAAACATCTAGCGGGAGTGAATTTAGGGCAAGAAAGTATCAAGTGATTGACATCTTGAATCTCTCCACTAGAGCAAAAACACAAGTCTGTACGAGATAAATTGAAGCGCTTTAGATAGGCTTTAAAGTTTCCATGTTCAGTGAGAAATTGAATAATTCTGAAATTAGGGACGAAATGGATGACTTTCAAACGTCCATGAATGGAAGGAAAAAATTCTTTGGTGGACATCGCATTGTGTTTGGCTTCAAAAGTATTTGGACCCATTTCCAAACGCCGCATCCCAGATAGCAAAGAAAGCTTGTCTAAAAGGTTTTGGAAACCTTGTCGTCGGCAAGGGTAAAGGGTTGTCATAAATGTTTCCATGACAAGGGTTGAACCTTTCGGCAAGGTTCGCTAATTAACAAGAAACAAGGATTTCTGTAAAGTTTTTAGTAAGATTTCCCCAAGCTTTTATTAGAAGCTTGTTTCAGGCTTTCCTCAAGCTTGTTTCAGGCCTTTCAAAAGGTTGTTGAGAGCCCTCCTTCGGCGGACAAAATAGAACCACCCTTCCCCCCTCCGAAGCAATACTTCTACAGTGGTGTCCAACCCCCTTTTTTATCCCCCTTCTTCTGACGTCATCTTAGTCCAACTTAGAATTATCTGGAATGTCGATTAATTAGATCAATTAGGAATCTTAATTAATCAAAACTTAATTATTAATTTTAAATAATTTGATTAATAAAGTTTTTAATTGAACTTACTTGTCGATCGATTTCGTTGCAGACTGTGACAAAACTTCAAATTCCTCCGAGTCGGGAATCGAACCCGCGTTCATAGAGTTGGGAGGCAAACGCACTAATCACTGTACCGGACGGGGCTACAAAATGATGGGACAGATGGTTCATAAAAAGCTTCCTTACGTCAATTTTGTTGGTATGGTTTCCGAAACGGTTTGTGCGGAAATGCTTTCGCGGATTTGTCATTCAAAGCTTGTCGGTGAGGTAGTTCATAAAAAGCTTTCCTGCGTAAACCTTGCGTCAATGGCTTCCGAAACGGTTTGCGCGGAAATGATATCGCGGACAGCTTATGGAAAGTGAAACGGCAACCTTTCCGCAACCTTCTTTGCTATCTGCGGGAATCGCGATGATCTGGTGGTAAAGTATCGGCTCCGGTACCGGAGGGCTCCAAGTTCGAGACCCTGCTCCATTGAAGAACCGCCGTATAAGCGGGCCTGGTGCACGCTAAATCCGTCGGGACCAAATGTCCTCCCGCTGGTCTGGCAGAATCTTGGACAGGAGGGTGCCGGCTTAGGTGTCGTCCTCGCCTTTTTACCACGATTCAAAATTACGAGATCCGTCCGAGAATAGCCCACGTGTTGCTGCAAAACGGGACATAAATATAACTAAGGTTAATCTAAAGTTCATGGTACCCATCCATTTCTCTCCACTTTAGTTAGTCAATTCTTTGCCGCCAAGCGGAAGACGGATTGGCGACATCAGAACATTTGTTTTGGTTGCGCAGGAATCGTTATATTTTCGTTTAATGCTTCAATTTTATTGGTCAGGTAAGTGCTATTTACGATTTCTTCGAATTTGAATAAAAATTCGCTTGGAATTCTACGTTTTGAATTTTGACAGTTTGGATAGAGGATTTGTTTCGACTGACGGGGGTTGGAAAATATGGGTTCAAATTTTTCTTCGAGGTGCAATTCTTGTCAAATATGAAATGTTATTTAGGGATTTCTCGTTTTTGGAATTTAAAAAAAAAACGTGGATTCCTAACATTCAATGAAAAAGCGAAACTACTAGTTTCCCGCTTTGCTGAAAGCGAAGCCACTGATGTTTCTTTAAGTTTAAAAAATTTGCCGGGAACCCACTCGAGATGCCGCAGGCATTGCGTGCGGAATTTCTCCTTTCCAGATGCCGCAGGCATCACGTGTGCGAGAGAACAATAAAAAGCTCACTGCACACCCAAACTTTGGTTGTTACATCGCCAAGCCATCTGGCTCTTGGCAACAAAAAGTTGGCGATCCTAAGTGGGGAAGGAACGGCTGGAGACCATAAACTTTAGTTTTACCATAACTAAAACCAAACTAAACCAATCCAAACGTCGCAATTAAATGGCGATTTAAATTCTGTAGAAGAGGGGTTGACGTTTTTTAGTTAACCAAAAAGCTTTGCAACAGTTAGTAATATTATAAAAACTTTTTCTTCCTCATGTACCAGAGAAATTTCTTTGAGGAAAAATGTAGATAACGGATACTCCAAAAGTGCCACCATTTTTGAAGATCATGTAGTAATGAAGTCGAATTGGGTCTTTACTAAGTAATCAATAACTGTAATTAAGGTTAAAAGGTTAATGCTTACTGTAACTAAGCAATAACCTTTTTCTAGTAATTTTCATTTATTCTTAAGAGACTGGATTTTTCATTTCAAGGAGCAACGCAAATATTAGCATTTTAGATTAATAAATGTGCCAGGTAATTGAAAAATCTACGCAAAGAATGCATTGCATCTTTGAATATTTTTTGACAAAAACATTTTGTGAAGAAAAACCAAATATGAGGAGAAAATAGGGGTTTTATTTCAACGATGGCACTTACAAATGCATGCTAAAAGTATCTGCTAAAGTAAGATAAAAGCAGTAGTGCTTACTATAAAAGTGGTACTAATTTAGCCATCAGATTCAGTGTATACTTCACGCGATTGCTTTTTTTTAGCTTTGGTATACGTGTAAAAAAATGCATTATTCTTTCTTTATTGCATCTAACTTTGACATACTTTATTAAATTTGGCTTCAATCAGATTCAATACGTAATAATTAAATCATACATAGTGTACTGAATTTGATTAAAGACTAATTCAGTTTCGTAATGAATCAGTAACATAAATATTCAACTGTAAGTGCATATTTAGAAAAAAATTGTAATTTAATTGCAATTTACATTTTATTACAATTTGTTTTGCTGAATAATAATTTTGCTGCATTTTGTCGAATTCTTACATGACAGTTAGTATTAGTAGCGTAGCGAAAATAATGGCGCCCGGAGCATGGAATTTGTTTTTCGCCTTCTCTCGATTTCATTTGTCGTCTTCTGGCCATAAAAACGTAAAATAGCAACTAATTATTGCTTTCCTGGCCCCCGGGATATCCATAGCCCGCAAACCCACCCCTGGCTTCGTCACTGATCATTATTTAAGTTTGAAGCAATTATACAAAACTCATATTGTAATGCGTGGCTGTTTCTTTGATTAAGTGCGTTATTTTGTAAGACGATAAAAATCCAATCTTGATCATACTTTACGACAAATATTTTCAGTGTATATGTAACAGCAATACCACCATAGATTGTCATTTGTCGAGGTAACGCCAAAACGCCTAAGCGAAAGATCTTTGGTTCAGTCCCGATAGAGGAAATGCAGTTCGAAAATATAATTTAGTTATTATTATATTTTTTTGTTTATTTTCGAGAATATTTTTAATCATTTCAGAAAAAAATATATAGTTGCTAAAAATATAATTTAGTTGTTAGTTTGATTTCGTTGTTTATCGTCTAGAATAGTCTCGATTGTTTCAGAAAAAAATATAATTGCCAAAAAATATAATTAAGGTATTACTCTGGTCCCGTTGTGTATTTTCTAGAATATTCTTGATTGCAAGTACCATTGCTAAAAATATAATTGAGCTATTACTTTGTTTTCGCTGTTTATTTTCTAGAATATTCTTGATTATTTTAGAAAAGCTTTCTCAGTCCAAGAAATATTCTTTATATATATATATATATATATATATATATATATATATATATATAATATAATTTCTTTGTTGCAGTCGTTAAATGAAAAACAGGCCGAGTTATTAAGTAATTTTCATTTATTATGGGAGAGTGGCAGACATACGTTTATCTTAGTTGAAGATTCAAGTAAAAAAGCGAACAGAAAATCCCTGCATTTCCACAGGTAGGGATAGACACGTGATCAAAGTGAAGGGAATATTGGCTATTTTTAATAAATTACGTAAGCGTTTTAGGGAAAAGTCTGGCGCCAAGGAGATGCCGTCATGATTTTCTGTGGGCACGTGAAAGCGATTAAAATATTCTTTTTGTAATAAATATGCCAAAACGAGAGATTTAATATACCTCCAGCGCGGGAAAGAAAACGAAACTAGAGTTTAAGAAAAGTGATTTTGGAATACATTAAGACTTTAAAATATACAATATTAGAATGTGAATTAAAATTAAGTGAGATTATTATATATATATATATATATATATATATATATATATATATATATATATAGAGAGAGAGAGAGAGAGAGAGAGAGAGAGATCCCTTTGTGTTTTTAAGTTATCTTTTCAGTCTACAATTTTGTCTTCTTTTCTGTCTCTAATTCTACAAATCATTTTTGTAATAAGGTGAAAAAATATGCATATAGAACTGGAAAAGTTCAGTAGAAATGCTGCTTGATAGTTACAGTCGGTGAAGTAGCGATTTGATAGTTACAGTCGGTGAAGTAGCGATGAGGGGGAATGGGGTATAGATGCCCTGGGCACCAGTCTTAGGGGCTGCTTTGAAAACAAAGTCATAAAGTGATTATGTCACTTTTTAGAGCCAATTTTGATGAAGTGTCGAAAACATAAATCCATCCCTCGGACGCTATTTACATTCACTTATCCACCGACAATGATCGGGAGCGAAAAAGTCATATTAAACCCGGGCGCCACTGTTTCTAGTGTGAAATATTTCTTGAATATTCTATTAGAAGCGACGAAGAGTAATTGATGTATGTTTTTACTAATTTTGCGTTACATAATACTTCAGTCTGGTTCTTAAAATGGTAGCTGGGTAATAAGTTAGTTTTTGAGCAAACATTGACTTATAACGTGAGGACCATGGAGGAAAAGTTTCGGCTACGGAATCGGAGTTTTATCTAGGTTTTGACACCCGATTCCACTTGAAATTCGCTTGTATGTGGGCCTGTTGCAAGTTAAATCTATCGTTGATGATGAAGCCATACGCTGTACCTTCGACGGTCACTTTCCATGTTGGTGTGGCGCAGTGGCGAATCCAGGGGGGGTATGAGGCTGCAGCCCCCCCCCCCCAGAGCTAGATCAGAATTCTATATTTTATTTAAAATCACTACAGCTGTTTTTTCTTTATCTCCCTTTTAAAAATGACAACATTTCTTCCTGCCTTTTGACAGGCTTAAAAATTCTCCCACTTTTGTAGTCATTCCACTCGTATTTGTAGCGTTGACGTGGTCAAAAACATGTTTTTGTTAGTTATTTCATTATGTTTTTTATTAAATTATAGGAAGTATTGTAGGGTTCTTTATGGTTCTTATTGTCAGGTGAGTAAAGTCCGTAAAGTTAAAGTGTTTTGGTTCACATAAGCCATAAATTTTAACATTCGTCACGACTATACAAAATTTTTTATACCTCAGACCGCCCCCCCCCCCCGACCCAAATCCTGGATTCGCCACTGATGTGGCCTGAAAGTTTGAATAGTGGGTTCCATCTCAAATGTAGTCCAAGCCATCTGCTCATGGTCGGAAATGGCAAGATCCGTTCCTAAACAGTCCTCACGTAGTTTCAAAAAGGGATGCTAATTAAACTAATTTGAACTAGCAACTCATGTGACAAAGGAATAGAATTAAATTCCATCTTTCTACCAAATCATCTGCCTCCCCATCTTTTTTGCTTTAAAAAATCTATGAGTATAGATTTCAAGACGAAAAGTTTTGTAAAACTGCTATTTTTTGTATTTTTAAAAATCTATTTTGTGCTTCTTTTCTGTAAACAAACTAAGTTATTTCTCTGACGTTAAGGCAGAAGAAATGAATATAAGACACACTCATATTACGATATTTTTTTGAGTCACGGAGTAAAAATGTAATAAAACGTATTTGTACTGTCCCGTAATACGCTGCAAACATGTTTTTCAGTTACTGCGTTAAGACGGAAGAAGGGGAGTACTGTACTGGATCGTATTTTAAATAACGTGTATTCAGCTGGCTGAAAGCGCTGAGAGTTGATGGAGGAAGAATGTTGAGGAGGATTGTTCTCTTTATATATAATGTAATTTCTCACATTCGATGGTTTGCATTTCGATAGTTGCAACATACTGATACGAAATATGTTCTCTTTTAACATGATAGCATTTATAGGTTGGCGTACAATCTATAAATTCAGACATGCAAAAATTGTCCAAAACGCTCTACATGACAGGCCGTTGGATCTAATGCTAGCAAATTTGGCAGGTAGTTCTTGGACTCACTAAAACCAATTGGCTTTTAGAAAACTTGGACTCACTAAACGAGGTTTTATCAAATTTCTAATTAGGTTTTCAATTAAAAATTAATCGAAATTTTAATATTTTTCTTCGATTACTTCGAAGCATATTATTCCATAAAAATATTTTTTACACCACTTTAAGATGAAGAAAATTAGACTTTTAGGGATATTGTTGGAGCAAACCAAGATTTCACCGAAATCTCTGCTAAATTTAATTAATGTTTCACATTTTTTAAAAAAAGTAAAACTGCTCAAAATGTTAATTCGCAAAAGTTGAGCAAACATACTTCTGAGTCCCTAACTCAACAGAAAGTAATTTCAATAAAAAAAATAACTCTTTTACAAAACTGAAAATAGACATTTATTGACAAAACTCATTATCCATGGTTTTTAACATCGGAACTAAAACCTGAATGGAAAATGCCAAGTTCGCAATTCTTATAACAAAAATATAAATACAGCAATGCGCGTTTTACCAGTCCTGTCTGTTGTGTGAACCCAACAGATGCAATTTCCATACAGTTTTTTGCCTACTTTTTTACCTCTTTAAAAATATATTTGAATATATTTCACAGCAAGACTTTTCAATGATTTAGTTAATGAGAGTTGTAACGAAATTAAATACCTTCTTGTGTGTTCTATGGTTGTTATAATAAGAGCAGGGACGACCTTTGGCCGATTGGTCCAATTGCTCTTAATTGGGCCCCGCGCAGGTCTGCAATCTGCTCTCTGCAACCTGCTAACAAAGACATTGTGCTTTCAATGCTGCTGAATCAGTAAAATAATTATCGTAAAATAATCCCATCAATATGGCTGTTATTTCTTGTATATAATTCCTATGCATACTTGTATAAGAATTTAAGTTCACTTGTTCTGTTTTAAGGTACTATATATGATTTCAAACGAGATCTGCAGAGAAGATTGAAATTATCTTCTAGCTGAAGGGAGTTTAATTTTTGTAGGATTAACTGTTTGCAAACATTATTTTAAAATGATATTTAAAAGATAATTTTTTATTTAATTTTGTTTGGAAAAATAGTTTGAAATTTTTTTAAACTCATTTTAAGTACGCATTTTGAAAGATTCAATTTTTTTTTTCGAAATACACAAAGATTATTTTCCGTAGGGCCCCGCACTTCTAAAGACCGCCACTGATTAAAAACAAGTTTTTAAAAGCAATATAAAGGCAGATGAATCAAACCTATAACACAATCATGCTACGATGTTTCGGACTAGAGGTTTCGAACTCCTTTAATTTTATTTATTTTATTTAGCTTTTATCATTGCTTGCTTTTTACATTCAAGAATTTCACTTTACATTTACGTGATGAAAAGATTGTGATTATTTTGACGTAGACTTACGTCTCTCCATAGTGGTCTAATGGTGTGTCGGGAAAGGAAAAAATTACGACGCTCCTCGTGGTATTTTTAAATGCTTATAGCTCCGCAACCAAATAACATAGAGAGTTTGTTTTAGTTTCATTTGACAGAAAAAGGTTGAAATTGAAGATTGCAAAAAGAATTTTAGAATTTGGAATTACGGTTTGGTCACAATCGACCTTCAAAGTTGGTGAAAATCACTAAAAGTTTTGATGACGTCAGAGCGACCAATGCCCGCACACACAGACTATCCAAGTACATTTGGCAATTGATTCATCGATCTTACGTTCACGCGAAATATTACTCAAGAATTGTTGAATTACGTCGAATTTCGTGGTAAGGTTAAACACTTACAGCTCCGCAACCAAATTACATAGAGAATTGGTTTTAGTTTCATTTAGCAGAGAAAGGTAGACATTGAAGATTGCAAAAATAATTTTAGAATTTTTAATCATGGCTTAATCACAGTCGAGTTGCAAAGTTGGTGAAAATCACTAAAAATTTTGATGACGTCACAGCGACCGATGCGCGCGCACGTACCTTTTGTGAACGGTTTATTAACTGGATTTTAACAGATTAATAATTAATTCATTTCAGATTAATTAATTCATTCAAATTAATTAATTTAACATAGAAAGGTCATAGAGCTTAGGCCAAAGTCACATAGAGCTACTTTAGTCACAGAAAGTCGCAGTTGAGTAATCGATTAATTAAATGTCCTTAATAAATTATTATTAACAATTGTTGAATTAATCGAGCTGTCCTTTCCATCGATTTAATTGAGTTGAGTTGGTTTTAGTTTCATTTAACAGAGAAAGGTCATAGAGCATAGGTCAAAGTCACATAGAGCTACTTTAGTCACAGAAAGTCACAATTGAATAAGGCACGTAAGTCTACGCCCCTCAATCCCAGCGACCGTTCCGCAGAGACAGCCACCAGTCAAATTTTTTTTTCTTTGCTTTATCTTCATATTGTTCTAATTTTCATTAATAGCATTCTATAATTTTTAGAATAATTGAATAACATTCTATATTTTTAGGATGGATTCTGTTTAATACAGAGGTTACTTCACTTTCAAATATACAGAAATTGTGGAGTGGAATTACTTAGAGATTGCTTTTAATGCTGTTTCTGCATCAAAGTAACTGAAGCAGCAAATATAATAGAAATGCCGAAAAGCTATTGGATAAGTGAAAAAAAATGTTTAACCAATTAATTCTGTAAAATCTTTTTAGCGATGGTCTTGATTTAACTTTTGTTTTTAAATTAATTGTTTTTAATAAAATTAAACCACTATGTGGCGAAAACAATTTTTTTAAAAAAAAGTAAGACCGAAAAATATTAAATGAATAATTTTTTTGTTCGAAATAGAGATGTTTTTATCTTTTCTCTCTCTCTGAGAGATTAACTTGGACTGTTTTCTTATTGAGATAGCGGAGGCTTTCATACGTTTTCATATTAATTGCAAATTATATTATTACTATTTTTTAAAAAAAGAGGGAGAAATTTTAGTGTAACCGTTTTGGCAGTTATTGTTATCAGTGAAAGACGTATATGCAAGCAAAAGGAGCATCTTGTAATAATCAATCAAATTTCGTAGAAAAGTGTACAACCATGAATATCAGCGTAAGCGTAGCGGAGAAAGGAAGAAGCTAAGTGTTTTATAACGATGGAAATCAACTATCTGTGAAGAATGATATAGATAATATTCATCAAATACATCATATTCTACGCCACTTCTTTTTTATATCAGATACAAAGATACCGCTTTTCTGCCTACTAGAAAATTCAGCCGAAAGCGCACAGACATCAAATTTATACAATGAGTCTAGAAATCAAAACCGTAGTGGTTTTTATGGTCGGCTCTCACCTTTGTAATCGAAGGATCAGTGTTTGCGAATCTGCAGAATTTTCCACTATTATGAACGCCTCAGTGGCGTAGCGTGGGTAAATGGCGCCCGGGTCATATGATTTTTTCGCCCCTCCCCCGTCATTATCAATGACTTAGCTTTTGAAAATGGCGGGCCACGTAGCTAGAGAAAGTAGCGTCCGGAAAATAGTTACTGGCTCATATGCCTTCCACGTCATCTGACCAGGGTTCAAGATTTCTATTAGGGTTGGCGGTTATTGCAAAAACAACAGGCTTTACATTATACTGTTTTTTTTTTTTTTTCATCTCCGGTTTAATCTGGCGGTTAAAACCGCTCAAAATAACCGGTTTTCGGGTTTTTTTTAAAAAAGAAAAACAACGTTTATAGATAATTTTTTTATTAATAATAATATATAACAAGTTAGCATTAATACTATAAGTAATAGCAATAAATAAGAAATTAATGTAATAACTAATGATTATAAATTAATAATTAATACAATAAGAAATAATGTTAAATGAGTAATTAATACAATAAGTATTGTAGACACAATTTTAAGTATTGTAGGCAAATAAAAAAAAAGAAATTGGACAGCACACACGTAAATAATCGTATCTTGTGCTGTTTGCGTCTATATGTATAATAATAAAAAATAACTATGGCTAAATTTTTATACATCCCCGGTCCTATTAATCATATTTATTAAAATATTTTTGGCACACTAAAAATTTTAAATAAAATGTCCACTCTTCTGCGACCAAATCTAGTCGAGTTATTGGAAGCTTGACTATGACTATTGTAGACCATTTCAATCTCTACCTCGAGGAAGCGGGGGCTGTTGGTGCCTATGATGCCGGTGTGCCTATGATGAAATTCAAAACTCCATAACTCGAACCTAAAATCGAGCCTATCTTTTGATAGCTGATTTTGAAGTTTTTTTTACCCGGTTATTGGCTTTAAAATAAATAACCGATTATAACCGGGACAAAAAAAATAACCGAAAAAAACGGTTAACCGAAAGAAAAAAAACGGTTTAAACTTGGTAGGTTTTTCTCATCCCTAATTACGATGTCCATCCTAAAATAGCCCTCTTTTTGCTTCCAAAACAGGACGTTAATGTAACTAATATAAATGTGTCTATTTTGATAATGTTATTTCTGATGCATTTTCAAACACATCTGGAGTTCCCCAGGGTTCAAATCTTGGTCCTTTCCTTTTTATTTTGTTTATTAATGACCTTTGTGGTGAATTGGGTTTTTCTTAGTGTCTTTTGTTTGCCGATCGATGATCTGAAATTTTTCAGACGAATACGATCCAGTGCTGATGCTGCTCTTTTACATAACGACCTTGATAACTTATATCGGTGGTGCATCCTAAATAAATTACTCCTTAATGTTGAAAAATGTAGCATCCTTAGCTAAACTAGAAAATCCCAACGTATTTTTTACTCTTATCAAATCAATAGTATTTCACTACGCCGATCCGAGTCAGTTACTGACCTTGGTGTTACTTTTGACACTAGACTCGATTTTACCCAACATATTGACAACATTGTCTCCAAGGCCTACACTAAACTTGGCTTTATCAAACGTAATACCAGACATTTCTCCGGTGTGCTTGCTTTGACGGTTTTATTTTTCACTATTATCCGCTTGAGTACTGTTGTCTTGTCTGGGACCCTTACAATAAAAATAAAATTATTGAACAGGTACAAACTAAGTTTTTGCGTTACTTATTTTACCGAATAAATCTCTATTATCCACAAGACTTATCCTCATCTCATTTATGTAAGATATTCGGCATTCACAGTTTGAGGGTTCGGAGTGATCTTTCATGTCTTTTATTTTATCATAAGATAATTAATGATGCCATTGATTGTACTGACATATTGAGCCTATCACTTATGCTGTGCCGACTAGAAGTCTCAGGAAGATTTGTTTACAAATGTATTTACCAAGTTTAATTACATATGTAATTTTTCTATGTATAAATTGTATAAATTTTACAAATTTTTTAACAGGTACTCTGACGATCTTGATGTATTTAATATGTCTTATGGTTCTTTTAAGACTGAATGTTTGCGGCTTTTGTGTTCTTGAAATGTCTTTATTTTGTGTGCTTTTTAAATTCGTGTTGTATTATTTAGTTATTTTTGTGTCTATCTGTTGTTTTTATTAATCGTTGTTTTACATCTATTTTATTGTTTGTTTCTGTATCATGCACTCTGTAATGGGAGTTTATCCTGTAGTGTGCATTTTCTAAATGAATAAATAAATGAACCAAACTCATTTCTGCCACTGCTGAGTTGCTTGTTTTTTTAAAGTTTTCTTTTTTTAACTTTTTCAAGGTTTCCTGTTCAGCATCTGGAAAGTTATCTCTTCTGTACAGTTAAAAAATATTTAGTGACAACCGAAGCTGACAGAACAGGGAAAGTTCATCCTGTGCTCATAGCACTTATTTCGTTACTGACAAAAGAATTTTGTAACGGTTTTTTTGCTTATTGTTGATACACTTATCTTTAATCAAATATTTACTAACCAGTAATACTAGTACTTTTTAGCCAGCATTTCGTTTCCTTCTCTATGCTGTTGCTGCCCAACTTGTTTTTGATCCAGTATTTAATTGTTTGGCTTATGAAGGAAAAAATAATTCTTTCATTTCCCTTATATTCAGACTTCATGGGAACATCAGTAATTAAGCTCGCACGAAGACAGAGAGCACCTTTAGGAATTTTTATATGCAACGTACAACAACTACTGAGTCGAAGACTATTTATATGCATCACTATAATAGCCTCGTTCGCCAAATTGTACGGAATAATTGAAATTCGATTTCTAAGTTGTCCGAGGTAAGGAGGCCAACAACCACAGCATTCGACCAGTTTTGAAGGGTTCTGATGATATAATTGTCTAGTTATAGTAAAAATTTAAATAAACACTTTATAAAATAAAAATCATATATATTTGACACTCTTCATTCTGCTGTAAACATTATGTATGTGGAAGTCAATTTCCTAACCCATTGCAGAATGAGAAAAAGAACAAGAGGGTTTATTTTCCAAGTTCAGTGGGATCAAATATCCCCACACAATTTTCCTAAATTGCGCTTGAAACAATCGCTTTTCATTTTCATCTTCAGATAACGATCAGAATTGTGCGAGCATCCCCATTTGATACGCAATATAAGTATTTATTTCAAAAATTGTCCCATTATAATCCTTGACATTAATCTAGAAAGTAAACAACCAGATAACAATATTGCATCGAGAAAAAGGAGAACAATGGATTTCGTATCCCTCCGCGATTGAATTTCTCCGAGTTCTTTCCCTAACGAATTGTTATTTGTCTGTCAGTTTTTGTATGACTCATCCCAGAACTGTTCCCTCCACCAATCACCATCTCTCTCTCCTGACTTTTCATCTTGCAAAACCCATTCACCATTGGATAATAGCATTTAGTCAAGGACACGCCTAATCCACCGCAGCTCTGCTGTCGACTAGTCGTGGGAGGAGATTTAGTGCCGTAACCCCTCCTCCCAAGTGACGTCAGCCAGGCAGGCCGCCCTGCCGTCTTCGCAGTGTTGCTGCACTTTCAAATGAGCTGTGTTGACGCGAGAGTGTGGCAACTGTGCGCGTAGAGAGCTGCTTGTAAACTTAAAAGTTGTTTATATTAGTGCATCCAGAGTTGTGTGCATTACGTGTAAAACGAAAGCTCCTATTTTAACCCAGGATTCTTTCTGCATCGTTATCTATGGATAGTTTTCGCTCGCGGAACCTTCGATAAGTGCTCACTTGTGGATGTTTTCCGGTGGGGAAATTATCGTAGCCGGCGTTTAACGGACCTATCGCCGGGTGGGATTGGAAAGTCTCTCTGTCCTTGGCCGATACGAACTTCCCAAGTACACACTGAGCTTAATCTTTGCGATATCGTTTGGTTATCTCATCTCAAAGGATCTTTAAAAAATGATGGTAAGAATTTCATTTATTATTATTATTCTGGCCAATCACATGATGGTTGTGTATCTGATGAATGCGAATAATTTTTGCATCGCAGATGATGATTAAACTTGGAAAATATCTTTTGTTTTGAATTTATTTCTTGGGAATTTTTATTAAAAATTTTTAAAAATAATTGAATTGAGAATTATTTTGAAACTTTGAAAAGAAACTTGTGAAAAATTATTTAATTGAAATTACTTTGAAATTCTGAAGAAAAAATAGTTTACTTACATTGTTATTCTTATTTGCCTAATATTTCACTTTTTAATCTACGATAAAAGTTACAGCAATTAACAATTTTCTTGTATAATTAGTCAATAATGAAACTTACAGAAGCAATATAAATAGTATTTGTTTATAATAATCAAATGCTAACCGAATATTTGTTTTGTATTCATTAAGATAGAATAAAAGAATAATTCTTTAATTATATCATTACTTTATTGATTAAAGCATGTTTCTAAAAAATATTTTGTTAGTTTTCTTTTAAAATATCGCATGTTACTGATGTTTACCAAAAAATAAACATTTTTTTAGAAAAATTACTTCCGAACATATGATTGCGAGGTGTCAACTTTTGGAAACAGTCGATTATTTTTAATGAAAAAATGCAATTCTACATTAATCATTATAATTGTAGTCAAATTACTCTGTTAATTTATTGTTTTGCTTTCTGAAAAGTAATTTTGATTTTGTGAGAATCATGTACATTCACTTCAAAATCATCTTGCCTTTTTATTACTGTAACACTAGAATTATTTATTGCATTTCAAAAGAGCGCAGCTTTTCTTTAAACATTATTAATGTTTCCCAAGTCTTCATCGTATGTTTGAATTTAAACTGCATAAAGTATGTACTGAACACAATTTCAAATGACACAAAATAGACGCGAGCTTAGTGGTTATGTTTGCCGATTAATAGGCAAAACATGTTTAGTTATGAAATAAACGTTTTGTTTTCCTCTTTAAAGAAATATTACACACACGAAGATCAACGTGATATTAAGTGTAATGAAAATAAGAACTTTCTTATTTTTATTGAAAAAGTACCGAGTTTTATGTTAATAATACACTTTACTAAAAGTATGGATACTTGCATTAGTTTTCACAGTTTTTTCTTTAACTAAGATACTTAGCATTTATATATAAACTGTGCTTGCAAATAAGTAATTCATCTGTATTCATGGACTGTTAATAATTATTTTAATCATCATGAAACTTTAATGGTTCTACGCAAGAGAGAAATTGGTTAAAATTAAGCTATTTTATGATAGATGTTAGAATAAAGATACTTTAACATTCATGAAATACTTATTTCTGACCATTATCTCATTGCCTTATCATCCACGTTAAAATATATTATAAGTATTCATTTTATTTGCATTACTATTTCAAAGTAATTTTTCGCAGAATTTCGACATTTGAATTTAAGAGAAACAAATGCACATCATTCGAAATTTGATTTTGTAGCATTAAAAATTACATTATCAATTAAAATAATCTTGGAAAAGCTATTGCATATTGAAAAATTAATACACACTCAAGTAATGAATACTTTTGTCATAGAATCTATTTACTATTAACTGACTGGCATATTTTATTTTTCAATACATAAAACGAGCACCGTTTATTCATATTAATTAGTTTAGATTTTCACAACTTCTATTGAAAAACATCATTCTGTGACCCAACAAAATATGTAAATAAGATGTAAAATAAGAGTAAATATTTTCAAAATTAAACTATTTAGATTTGTAGAGTCGTTTACAAACTATAATGACCGATGCACAAAGATGCGGATGATGGATGAAAACCTCAAACTTCATTTATTCCATTTTGCTTGAATTTTCACCAGTTCTCTTGTGGAAATATCATTGGTAAATCAATAAAATGTATATATATCATCCATTCAAATTATTGATAATAATTTTTGATTAGCATTATTTGATATGTTTCGACAGTCACTTAAAAATAAAATGACAATTGTCACTGAAAGACAAAATTTGATAATCACCACTTAAAGACGTGTATAGCTGTTAATGAGAAGATAAATAAAGTTTACCTTCATCTATTTAACTTATTTGAATTTTTGCAAATTCTACTGTAAAAACCTCAGTTTCAATTCAGTTAAATGTGAAAATACATTGTCAAGTGACTGATAACACATTTTTGACAATCATTATTTTCGCTGTCACTTGAAGACAAAATATGATGATC